>JAQPZY010000264.1:0-90766 GCA_029931535.1 Margaritifera margaritifera | reverse complement strand
ACACACAGAAGAATAGATAGAAATTGAGACTTCATGGTTGATGTAAAATGCTGTTGGTGTAAAAAGTTAAGTATTTCACTCAGGAAATAATAACAGCAAGCCTAATTATTTTGTTTATTATTAACACACATTTCTAGCATTATTGTAATTAGAATTACAACATAACATTGAAAATATACCTGTAAAAATAAAACAATTGTATGACAAAGTCATGTATTTACTTGTTCTATTGTGTACTTGTATAGAACTAATTGTTCGGCATTTTCTGAATCCCAGCAATAATTATTAATGGAAATTGCCCATATAAATTTATAATTAAAACCAGAAGTGCTAAGATGTTTGTATATATCATACATATTTGGCATGGATAGTGACATGGGAGTACTCAACTGAAAACCAAATATTGCCTTAACTGACTGGGGAAGAATTAATTTTATGTAGCATGGGATTAAAATGGAAGGTGCAGTTATTGAAATGGCAGGTGGAGGTATGATGAAACCTGTCATACGGTTCATTGTGATGTTGCGAGAGTGCTTGTAGAGTAATTTTGTGCAGTTGCATGACAAATTCACTTGAGTGGTACTGGTTGGTCTGCAGGGTCATTTGAACATTTACAGAGGTCTGTGAACGGTACTGCTGAAGAATCTGGGGGAGACGTAGTGCCACATTACGACTGTACATTGGACAGAAAGTTACTCATTTTTTGCTTATGTTGAGTACTGGGCCTTGTGTAGGGTTTTAATGAAAGCTCACTGGAGTGGTCAGACAGAGACATAATGTGCCTAGCAGGAAGGTTGCATCTGTCACTGCATTCAAAGCTGTGGCACGAAGAGAGTGGACAGTATATCTATGCAGAAATGTTGGCATATGTCAGGCATAAAATTACTAAATTGCCTCTGCCCAACACTTACCCCAACATAAATGTCCAAATATCAAAAATGGGGTGTGAAGGGTCAGAGGAAACTCGGACTAGGCTTCTGATAGTTCTTCCACTTCATAAGTGTCGTTAAATATTGATGGATCAATGTTTTCAATGTCTTCTTCCAGGAAATCTATCTGATATGGTAAACTTAACGAAAATTCTCCATATTTTGCCATTTCGGATACAGCAGTTCGATGGTGAATAAATTCCATACCATTTTGTCTACAAACTGATCACTGACCTTGACCTAGCGAGTTTGCAACGTTTGCATCCTGTTTTTTCACCATTTTAGTATTACAAATAATTATTTTTTGATACAAAAATTACAGATATGTGTTTAGTCTTTCGAATTCAGTTCTTTCAAATGTTTTGCAAAATTTTTAACATATTTGTTTTCTTTTGAAGGCATATATACTATACGTTGTTTATGCCTTCATTTGCAGTGTTTACCTTTTGTTTTGCAGGTGACTTTATTTATCGAAGCAGGTATTTTTAGAAAAGTAGTTCTGCTCACAGTTTATACAGAAAAATAAACGCAGCTCAAGCTGATCACGTGGTGACATTCTGACCAATGGAAATCTTAGTTAGTTTTACCCGCTAATGCTATTGCAATTATTAAAACAGTTCGCGCGCAAATTTTAGCCTTTAATCTCGCAGGCGCCATATTTGGAAAAGGTCATGCTTAGTAGTTAATGCGTTGGGAGGAGTTAGCCATAAGTGAGTATTTTAAATGATTTATACATTGATTTGGAACTGTATGCTGCCATTAGAACGTATTGTCATGTCAATGCAAAGTTTTGGTAATGAGAATCTTAAATTTCGGATAGCCAAAATTACTCCTAATTTTGTTTGTAACGAGCCCCTGTGGTCTGGCCGATGTTGCACGTGCATTTACAATTTGAATATGGAAATCACATTTGCTCGTCTTCGAACTGTAGACTTTCTTGATATGTAATACAGGGAGTATTAAACAAAGTCTGCAATTTAAAGACGAACATTGTGCATGTATATAATATAGACAGGGCTGGCGCAAGGGTATTTGGAGCCCTAGGCGAACCTTCAGCCTTCCGCCATCACCCCCCCCCCCCCCAATTAACTTTAGAAAATGAATATTGTACATTTATTCTTTTCTTGTGTTTCTTCTGTCTATTTTTAGACGCCTATTATCTTCGAATTTACGCTATTTCTCTTTCTTTTTTAATTAGTCTTTTTGCCGCCTCCACCCCTCCCCCTCCAATTTTGCCGCAATAGGCGACCGTCTAGTTTGCCTGGCTGTTAAACCGGCCCCGAATAAAGATTTAAAAAAAAGTTATTTAGTTACATTTCCCATGTACGCAACACCAGATTACGCTGGTAGAATTCCCAGGAGCAATTTCAAAAGCACCCCCCCTCTCCCAAAATAAATGAACACCATAAATTTAAAAATAATTGCATTGCGGGGGCTTTGGAGCAACTGCTGCATTTGCACCACCTTTAATATGTTCTTGCATTCATGGAAGTATGTATAATGCAAGGGCGGATTTGAGGAAAAGTCAGGGACCCTCCCAATTTCTCTAACAAAACGAGTGCCAGACAAACGGAATGATTCTTTGAGCAAGTTTTCTTTAAAGTTAAATAGTTAAAATTATGCTTTGGAAATGCTTAAGGGCTATTTGTAATGTGCAGTTAATTACTGGTGGGTGGGAGATGGTGCTCTGAAGAAATGGCTATATATTTTGGTAATAGTGATATCCTGTTTCCTTCAGTAAAGTACTTGGCAGTGAGTTTGTGAAAGAATAAATTCCATACCATTTTGTCTACAGACTGAAGCAGTGTGCATCAATATGGAGTTTGTATGTGCTGAAACAAAAATGTCACTGAGGCTTGTAAATAATCCATTGAGTGGCAGGGAGAAGTAGATTTTGTTTAAAACTTGGAGCAAAAAAAAAATAAGCTGTTTGTCTGTCAAGACTGTTTGTAAATCAATGACGTTTTAGTTCTTAGAGAAAACCTGGAAAGTAGAACCTAATAAAAGGTATGGAGGTCTGTACTAGATGTAAGTGGCATTTTATGAGAAGCACAATGACAGAAATGTCTGTTGTTAATATTAATAATAAGAATAATCTCAGTGATGATGATCCCCATGCTGAACAGTTTGGAATATTTTTATAATTTCTGGTCATATGTCTTTCTGTATATCTGTCTGTATCTATGCCTGCCTGGCTGTATTCAATCAAGGTTGAAATTTTGTATTGCAACCATTGCAAATGCACCATAAATGCTCGCTAGTCCTCTTTTATGACTTTCAGAAAGCAAAGTTACAGGACTGCCACCATTCTCTATCATTGGGGCTCCCTGACATAAAGCAGAGCGAGTTGAGATGTCACTGACATGCTTTTTCAGACACTCTAGGTTTATCATTCTGTAACCATCCAGAATGTCTACAAACCGTTTTATTTGAAACCAAGCATTTTTACTGTTTTGAAAATGGCAGTCTAAAACATTTTGAAACTAGTTTAAAACAAACTCCCAAGGTCCTCAATAGACACAAATCCTTGGCTTTGACGCTTGGAATTTAAATTTGACCCATTTTTGACACATACAAATTCCAACCTGTGCGTTTTTATGATGCATGTTGATTTAGCTGGATCATCAGTCTTAATTATCCTTGATTTGCCTGCCATCATAATTTCCTACTGAGCACACGCTGTCCATAACAAATTGACTATGCACCAGAAATTGACATTTGCTAGACTACTGTCTACACCTTATCTGCCAATAATATCGCACCTACAGTACACGCATCATGTTTAATGGAAAATTCACATTCCTACAGTGGACTTGAATCTTTCATGGACCGAATATTAGGGGTGAAATGATATACCTCTGCCACGTATCGATACGATTCTTGATAC
This sequence comes from Margaritifera margaritifera, assembly GCA_029931535.1. Lineage (NCBI taxonomy): Eukaryota > Metazoa > Mollusca > Bivalvia > Unionida > Margaritiferidae > Margaritifera > Margaritifera margaritifera. Next base: position 86,950 of record JAQPZY010000264.1, on the reverse strand, counting down.
ACAGCCTACGATACACCATTCGATCAGATGCATGGGTTATCTTGGTCACCATGTCCTTTGTTTTGCATTGAATGAATGTGTTTAAAACATGTTATTACCAATTTCATGTCTTCACTTAAATTTTGAAGGCATTACGGTGTTATCTTAAAAACAGAAGAAGCAGTGCAATTTCCTTGTGCAAGGAAAATCTTGTCATCTAGAACAAGTCCGAGTGGGGGAGCGGAGATGATTAACAACCAAATCTGTCACATCTGCATGTTCGGTCGCTGATTACATATATCAGCGTAAAAGGAGACATTCCAAACTTGTTCCTCATATACGATTTAAGTACTTTACAGATCATTTACAGTATATGTTGGGACACCATAAATTAATTTTTAAAGTAATTTTTTGTGCACTGTAAGTTCTGGGACAGATCGTTTTTTTCGAGTCGTAAGTTGTGGGACACCTTTTGAATCATAATATCGATGCTTGGCTGGTAAAAAAAAATGCACTAAAACATTTTGTTAAATAAATAAAATAAAAACCGCTGTCGGTGTTGTTTGTTTACACTTATCTTCTTAACTGCAAACTTTTGAAGAACAAAATTTGATAAATCTATGGGCAATATAGGAGACTAGATGCTTGCACTACATACAAAATACGTGCAAGTCGGAGCAACCCGTACTTGTATTATATTTTGTTTTGCGTTTTGCTGTATAAACACTGTTTGATGCAATAAAAGTTTTGAGTTGATTTATATTTGCCATTTTCATAAGCCAGATCTAATTCCCAAGTAATATTTCCTCAGTTATCTGCCAGTGCAAATCCTTTAGCTTGTAAAGGCAGCCTTGCTTTGTTTTCTCAACCATTGATCGAGCCGCAGAGTTGATACTTGTTCAGTGCCAAGTAGAGTCCTATATTCAGCTGACCGAATTTATTTGAACTTCTCGTCATCATGCCGCACAATTGACACCTGTTCAGTTGTGGCAAATCCTTTAATACCGGTACATTTCACAATGTATGCTCAAAGTGTCACTTACAGACCCTGACTGTTCCACTGTTTCAATTTATTTTAAAAATTCCTGTGAATACTGCTAAAAAGAAACCAAAGCCGGCTTCCAGGGTCTGCTTGCTTTGTAATAAAATAATAGGCCATGTGACTTCCAATGAGCACAGGAGAAATTATAACTTAAGTAAAATATGTGGAGAGAGAGAGAGAGCGAGATTTATGGATGAAAGCTACTGAGCTAGACAGTGAAGGTACAAAGTGATAGATAAACATGCTAATTCCGAAACCCAAAACCTTTTTATTTATACGACAATGATCACTGAACATAGTCCAAATACCGCTGAACAGACATGCATATCGGTACTATATTTAATCGAAATCCTTTAAGCTGTCCAAATTCTTAATTGCCCACTCGACCTCCTCAGGCTCAAACCCATCAAACTCGTCATTTTCACTGTTACTGACAGTTTCAACACATTTAGTATTTCTTATCACATTGTCCTCACAACCGTTCAAGTTATTGTTAATACCGCATGCTTGAAACGATTTTCTTATCAGATATGGCTTGTCCTGAAGTTATTCGACTGCTTTCACAATCCAATACACAACTGTTTGTTTGTTTGCACTCTTAACACGAGAAGTGTTGTCATTTTGCTTGGAAAGACCCTCTGCTGCATTACGAATAAAGTTTGACCAGATTTTCCTCATGTCGGACTGGACTGATTTGTTAATACTGACGTCTAGTGGCTGCAGCTTGGAGGTGCATCCACCCAGAATAACTGCAGGCACAGTGTTACCCCTTCTCAAAGCCTTCTTTGCAGCATCCATAATATGCGCCTGCAATGAATCCATCACCAAAAGAGATCGTTCCTTTCTGGTGTACTTAAGATAGATCTCTTTAATCCACTGCAGCATCACTTCATCATCAACCCAACCCTTCTCCTGCACGATCCATCCCTTCAGTGCCTTAATATCCTTTAGCTCCCTCACGCCACAAAAAATTTTAATTGGAGGCAACACATCCCCTGCTGCAGAAACTGCAAGGACTAAAGTTATGCTTTTTATCTTCACCAGTCGTGCGAATTCTCGCACTTTTAACCCCCTTTAAAAATCCTGTCGCCCAGTTCCTACTGGCTTGAAAGTCAATGTGTGGATGTTCAGTTGACACCAATTCCTTGGCATAAGCACATATAGTATCCATGCTGACGGGAATCTGCAGATCTCGTTGGATGAGAACCCACTTTGCTATTTTTCCAACTAAATCATCGCCATAGGATACTGGTCTCCCACTCCTTGGTATATGTCCCCATTCATTCAGCTGTTGAGAGAAATCTATTTTCGACCAATTGGCGATCGTTGATTTAGGGATTTTAAAATGTCTTGCTGTTACTCGAATCTCGTGTGAAGTTGAGAAATTAACTACTTCCTGCTTTTGCTTTAGGGTGAAACGCTTGTAATGCCCTCGCCTGACAGCATCATTTTCACAAGCATCATCTCTCTCTTCCGGGGTCGGCTTGCTTTGTAATAAAATTATCTTTGTATTTGATAGCCGAAGTCTCTACCAGGTGTGTTTATTCACCACCCAAGCATCTATTGTTTGCCACCTGTCATTATAATTGATGTCTGCAATGTAAATACATGGGTACAACATCATACACAGCATTAATTGTCTTTAAGAATATTTTTTTTTGTACCAGGGTAACCCATGCTAGCAAAAATGTTGTCATTTGCACTCACAGGTAATGTATTTACTAATAATGATTTTTATTTTGCGAAATATTCTATTCTTAACCTGGATATAATACACTCTTGGTTATTTTGCACCATACACCGGGTCATGCGTGAATTGCTGGTGCCTTCAAGTCTTGTGCTCTTTCTAATGTTTGTGATTTTGCTGGATCCAATTTTCAGTTTGATAATTTACGGGTATTCAAACTTTTGAGGACAACCAAACATGATTCGTTTATCTATATTCACGTAAATAAGCAATGTGTCAATGTTGTTACCTGACATAAGCGATACACACGACCAGTATTCTACATTACCAGACCATGTGGTGTTAGTGGATACGTTAGTGATAGTGGATATGTTTGTGTCTTTTATACATAAATTGCTTATGAAGAACAAAAAGAGAACGTTTAATTTACCTACCTTATTGTAACATGAAGTGCGGGGGTGGGGTGAGGCAGCAAATTCAGCACAATTTGTTTCGGTTCTTAAGTTTTGGGACATATGATCTATTTGAAAAAAAGTTTAACCATAAGTTATGGGACAGGAAGAAAATCATTAATTTTATCTTGTCCTAAGATATAAGGTAAATACGGTAATAGTTAGTTTTGTGTGAAGTTTCTATGTTGCTTTGTATCTATTTGGATAGAGTTTGGATGCCGATATTTCCGGTATGTCACGCAACAGTTAGTTATGATTGGTGGTTATTGTTTGAACTTGAACAAACATTAACCACTAATCAGAATTGCATGTAACATATTTCACTGCATGACACACTGGAAGTGTAGCCTTCAATTCGAGCCAAGTAGACCAGATGCAATACAACAGATATATTTCCAGTAAAAGTGGTTATTAAATGATCAGTAAAGTACTTAAATCATACATGGGGAATAATTCTGCAATATCTTCTTTCCATTGAGATATGTTATCAGTAGCTGAAGATGCAGACGGGATAAACTAATTCGCACAGAATTGGGGCTGGGGAAGGGGGCAGTTTTCGAACCATGCGAGTTGGTCACCTTGTTTTAATTTGTAGAAGGTGAGTGGGTCTTGTCAATAGTTTTTATTTTTTACTGACAGAAATGGGCATGTACTTGCTACAGTCATCTCAGATGAATTCTCAATTTAAAGAATGAAAGGCAAATGACTAATAATTATTCACGACTGCTGAAGATTAAATTAACTTGGAGTTAGTATCATTTTGTATCAATTCTTCCCCTCTTGTTTCGATATGGGTATCAATATATTGGTTAATTTTAAGTTGTACACAATGCCATTTAATATTGAAAGAATCCCCCACCAAAACGCATTCACATACATGTATTTTGAGAGATAAATGATAAATTTCCAAGTAAAGAATCCTGAGACTATTTAGTTGCTTCACAAAATATAGTTTAATTATAGCAATTTAAATGAGAGAGAGATAAAGAGAGATTCTGCTTTTAAACAAAGGAAAAAGAAATCATACGTAAGTATTAGCGGGTTTCATTCCATTATTAAAATAAATAAATGTGACAAACGCAGTGATTTATTTGTTTCATTCCCCCAGTCACTTTTAAATTGTTTGCTTAACATGTTCCCACACAATGAAATATACACAGCATTATTTGTATAGAACTTCTACTAGTCCTGCCTGTTTAGCACTTTTGACCCAAATATTCATATCCAAGTGACACATTTTCTCAGGAACTAGACATGTGTTTGCTTTTACCATAGACCTACTGTTTTTATGCAGACTCTATGAAGCACGTGAAGCTGCTTTCTATAACAAAGAGCTTAACAAATATACTTACGATTGCTGGTTTGGTCATCTAAGTTTAATATTACCAAATGGATGGGTAAAAGTAATGAAGTATACTTAAATATTTTCGGTAGGAGATAAACTTGTATGTATTATTTTCATCTAATGCAGATGCAATTTATTTGGTACTGTACATACTATCAATCCACATAACAAACACTGCAAACTGTACCCGAATGTCAAGCAAATAACGTAATTACCAGAAAGTTCATCACTGTTCTTCTGGAGTGCACAGAGCATTTTCATATCAGACAGTGGTTTTCCAAAATGGGGTAGGGTGTAGGCTGCATTAAAGAGAACCATCATTTTGTTTTTCAATTCATTCACATTCACATTTAGTTTTAAAATGTACATTCCCTGTGGATTTTCTGCATATGCTGGATACAGAGATGCTGCCAGGCTGCGGGATCGCGGGTTTCTCGCAAAAGTGATAGAGAGTCACGCAACTTTTAAAAGCCAATGGGGGAAAGATCGCGCAAGTTTTCTGTGCTTCCCGCGATTTCTCGAACCCAATGCGCGACTTTTTTATTTTTTGTTTTTAAATTAGGTTGATCAGATCGTCTTTTTTTACTTTTCTCCATGATCTCAATTAATCCTATATCTATGGAGAATATTGTTTGAATACAAGCACCTTTATGATGGAGATCTGTTGGAGTATTGCAGAAACTATGGAGGTATTCCGATTGAATTGTTTCCTGGTGCTGTGTAGTAAATTGATCCATCGATCGAAATGTCTAAAGCGCGACAGTAGTGTGTTATGTTGAAACAAAATATAACAGATTTCTTTAGGAAACTCAGCGAGATGGAAAGATCATCTGTTAAGGACGAAACTAGGGAGGATGAAATATCTGACGGTTTGTTGCCAACTGAACATAGCGCAGAAAGCTGTGATACAGAAATAACCGGCATGATGTCGTTTACTACGGTTTAGGCCATGCAGAAATTCTGATACATCGACAGAAATATCCAAGGAACAACATGCCTGAATTGTGTTTTGGATACCTGAAAACCAGTTCCCGAAAATATTCAGACTGGTCATAATTGCAGCAGTTCTTGCCTTTACGAAAAACTGATTGTGAAAGGTGATTCAGTTCTCAAAGCAAAATTCACACTACTCGGCGAAATAGGGTAACCACAGACCTTTAAAACTCTATCACTGTAGTAAGAAAATGTCAATATCTGAGAACAAAACAAAATAAAATCCTATAAAGATATATAATTTGGATTAAGTATTTTTTGTTCCCATTTTTTTTCTCTAAGATATTCTGACATTTTCCTACTACAGTGATAGAGTTTCAAAGGCCATTGGGCTAACATCTGAAACAATAAATAAACTGATGACTATACAGATGTGTGTGGTCCAGTAAATTATTTTCAGTTTGCAAAGCCATATTTGAAGGGCAGTGATAAGAAACAAAGAAGAATACTTACAAGCTGAGCAACAATTAGGTATGCAGCTACCTTATACATTTATTGTCAAAGAAGTGATACAAAATCATTAAATGCTTGTTTTAAATTAGGTGTTTCTACACCTTAATATAATGTTGTCACCCATCTTCTACCATTCAGCTTAGTTTACCCTTGCCCCCTCCCCCGATGATCCCCCCCCCCTCTGAGGGTAGGTGTGGGAGACCTCCCCCTCTTAAGAAAATTTCTGGCAGCATCTCTGCTTCTAATTTCTGTTGGTAATGTCTTCCACTGTTGAATTGTGAAAGGCAGGAATTTATTTTGATATAAGGTGGTCATAAAGAAAGGGAGCTGAATGATTGAGTGCTGTAGGTCTCATTGTTAATAACAAAAGGTCGAATTACATCTTTGTAAGTAGTTTGAAGCAAAACCATTGTCCATTTTAAACCTCTAATCTTTATTTGAGTTCTCTCATTGACAAATAATCTTTAGATAGATGATCTCGGACTGACACAAGGAATGGAAGACAATAAACATATAATGCACAAATTTGATACTAGCTGTTTGGATTAGTTTACAAGTTCTCTCTGTCACTGATTTTTCTTTTATGAGAATCAAACAATGGAATAGTTTGTGGGTTATACAATATGATTCAACAAAATGCTTATTCAATAAAATAAAAACTATTCACTTAACCCCGAGTACACTGTTTATTGTCAACATAATGGCAAAGAAAATAAACCTGCAGAACAGCTACTGTTGTTCTTTTAGGTTATCAGTTCACGCATGAAATTAACACGTCAGTGGCAAAGAAACAAACCATGTTGATGGCTTCTGTTGTGTTATTAGTTTGCACATGAGCATCTGTCTTCAAAAAGTGTACAAGTGAACCTACATGTATCTAGGATGATTTTTGCAACCATTTGTGATTTAAAAAAGAAAAACGTTACTTTGATAATTAATACAAAATAGTACGGTTTAAACTAAAGTATGGATACAAAATCTTAATAATGCTCTCTCTCTGACACATATATCTGAGACTAACATACATCTATGTAGTGCCCCTTCCCATGCACACAGATCTGTTATTAAGTGTGTATTGAATGCATCTTTTTTTTCACAATATATAGAAATTCAGTATGAGAATGAACTTGACTTCGTCATCGTCCTTATATTTCTGGAACAGTATATGGTTAGTTGGCTTTTAGCAATTATATTTGTTTTTATATGTTCATGCAGCAACTGCCAGAAGTAAGCTTTCTCAAGTTTTAATTACCCCTCTATAATGCTGTAATTGGATGTCAGAAGAAATCATAACATTAAGTTAAAGAGCACTCATGCATGGGGTAACTATTGAAACTTTTGCGATTTTGTTTCACTTCAGTCCGGTATGAATGTGATTTTGTTATTAATATTTTTTTACGTTTATCGTTCTTTTCACTGCAGGGAGTACAATATCACTGACTTTAATGTGATTGTTAAAAAATAGTGTGTTGTGCGAACTGCAACAGAAATAAGGACGTGAATGAATCTGTAGATTCTGGTAGCGTAGTATTAAAGAATTTTTTTTTTAGATTTATTGCGCAAAATGTGGTATCAATACAGTTTGTCAAGGCATTGTCATTATGCTAATATTGTCTCAAATATGTATCATACATTATCTTCGTTAGAACTAGCAAATGTTTATCATTAAATAAATGATCACGTTTTTTCAGTATAAAAAAGTAAGCAAACTGCACCTGAAAGAAATAACGATTTACATAAAACTGCCATGTCCACTCTGCAGTGGTTATCAAATGCGAGAAAGTGTGGTGTGCAGAGCTATTCTCCACTATACACCGCGGCAACTCCATCAGGGTGTGTGATGTTTTTTTTCTTTCTTTTCTTAATCCTCTCCACTCTCTCTACACCACCAATCGTGTAAGTTGTACTGTATTTCACAAATGTTCTGGAATTTTCTTCTCTATGAACAGTATTGTCCACAACTGTACTTTCTACATAGAAACTTTGATAGCCATGGGGTTACAAATGATTCACTCAGGGAACTTGATAGGAAGAACAATATGGTGGCCTTCATTACATTATTGTATCGGGTTATTTGCCACATGCAGTGTACTTGAGGCCCCATGTGTATGCAAAATGTAACACTCATTGCATCTTGTTTGATCTTTTTGCAATATGATAATTACAATACAATAGCTCAATTATAACTGTGCTTATCTGTTGTGTATGCTATACAATATATTGCTTATTTTAGCTCTTATAAATACCTTTTCCGCAAAACAGCTTGTACTTGCACATTCCATTGACAGTTTTGTAAGTGAATAATGTAGGATTTTCCACTTGCTTTATTCTGTACATGATATTTGGCTACAACACACCTACTCATTCTATGAGCCTGTTCACATTACCAATAGCCCTTAAAATGCAGGAGCTTCCGGTGCCTTTGCCTCCTCGGCCCCCACCAAGGGTTCTGTCCCTCAGACCTCTCTCCTACTTGTTTGCTCCCCCCCCCCCATGCACACGCACAATATTTCTGGATCCATCCCTGTGCTGGGTGGGGGTGGAGTACTATTGTTACGTTTGATAGGCACCACTAAAAATGGAAGTGGTACCTGAATATACTAGTAATTTGCTGTTTACAGGGTTAGAAACGTTTTTGAAAATCCATGGTTGTCACTGTAAGATACCATAGGGCTTTTCAAAATTTCAGGATAGAGTCAGAACTAAAGAATATGGACAGGTAAATAAATTACTTAAAAAAGCTTGACAAACTTGGGAATAAAGTTGCAGCAAATTCCCAAGTCCATATGCGATGTAAAGTATTAACAGGCATATATATATATATATATATATATATATATATGCATGTATGTATTCTCTGATATTCATAAATACCATTGAAAATACTACTGCTGCAACTACTGTACTATTATAATTACTATTGTGTAGCATTATTTCTATCCTTTTTAACTTGTTACAGCTCTGTGCAATTTCTGGGATTATATTATTTATTAATTCTCTCTCTCCAATTTCTGACAGCATGACATTCCTGTAGCTCCAGCATAGGTGTTAGTCGGTTCCTGCTGTCAGTGTGTTACTCTTGCCATGGGGTGATGCTGCTCTCCACACATGTGAGCAGTTCAAATCCATGGTCAACAGAAGCTGAATACACAAGTGTTCTGATGGGCATTAATACTAAAAAGTGAGTGTTCTAAAGTATTTAATGCCATGAATCAATAGAAGAGATTATACTTGCTATCTGGATACAAAGGTAAGTTGAAATTAATTTATTAGTAGTGAATAGCCTGATGATCCGTAGTTATAACAGATCTGACTGTCCGTGAATTCTGCCTAATACGGTTGCTCTACACCACCAGTCATATCAGGAAAAAAAAAGGCAGAAGAACTTTTTGGTTTATCAGGTTACCTGATAAATTACTTCAGCCTTGTTGCCCCCAAGATATCAATATATAGTCCTAATTGCACATATTGCCTGTAAATATCATCATCAGTCCAAGTAATGGAAAGTGTCAGACTTTCCAATTTAAAGGATTTCAGAACAATATCCATTGCAGAGAAGGTGTGCCCACTACTGAACAGGCTCTATATATGTGAAGATGCATTCCTGTCCATGGAACGGAATAAACACGAAACAACACAAGTGATCCAATCGGAGGCATTCCATGGTAATGTCCATTGCGGAGAAGATGTGTGCACTACATAATAAACCCAACCTACATGAATATGGCATCATGACCTTGGAATGGAAGAAACACGAATGAGATGACAGTGTTAGGGATCCTCTGCCAATAATAGGGTTAGAAATGATAAATTAATGAATGAATTGACTAGTTTTGTGCATTTTATTACATCCTACAGGCTTTTTGTATTTGAAATTGGAAGGGGGTACAAACTGCTGGAGGGGGGGGGGCAATTACAAACAATCTATAAAAAATCAGATGCAGCCACTAGTCCTGTGCATTTTAGAACCTTAACAGTTAAGTAGTCTGAAAACATTTGCTAGTTCCAGGTGCACTTTGAGAGTGGCCAACTAACCACAGAATGTAGGTCTCAACAACCTAGTTTTGATATGTGACACAACTGATTTCCCATATACACTTGACATGTATTTTTGGTAGTAAACAGGTTAAAAGGTGTTATAATTTGAGCACAGACACCATACATACATGCCAACCATTGCACTTTTGGTGTAATAGTTGCACTTTTTTTCACCTAATTATGTCTTACACTTGCCTGTATGTTGAATATGCTTTTTTGGTACATTAAAAGATAAAAATAAAACAATAATAAGTTGCGTTTTTAATTTTATCACCTCTTTAATCAAATATATAAATTCGAGAATATTCTAAAAGAAGACTGCTACTTAAGAATAGCGCAGGAGTACATTTGTCCATTGTAGACCTATGTGTACTTATTTTCTATTTATAGCAGCTGTATATGATACATTTCCAAGAAAACAGACAAGTTTCTTCAAATCAATAGTGCTTTACAAATTTAAAATGAATATGAGTGATGTAATACAGCACTCAGGTTGAGCACATTGTCATGCTTATTGCAGAATTTGTGGACTTTACTTTACAATTCATTCAGCGAAAGTTCAACATTTAGACTAGTTAAAGTGTTGTATATAAATAATTTGTCAATATGTTTTGCGTTTGTATTCTGGTACTAATCCACACAGATTTTGACATTTGCGATAAGAATTTTAATCACCCGCAGATCCAGGTTAGTAGGAAAACTAAATGTACATTTTTCATACAGTTTACTATAATAATGGCATGTATTATATAGATTACACTTTTTATGCTCAGATTATGCTTTTTTGCCACTTAGGTTACGCTTTTACCTCTCTAGGGGTTGGCAGGTATGATTCTGGCTGGAGAGGTAAATTAATCCAGATATTAGGGTCCAGCTTGGACCCTGATTTACTATGATTAAATGCACTTAAAAGCAATGCCAAGCGTTTGTATGATTAACATGACTTCTGGTAAGGAAAAAAGTAAAAGTATGGTTGTGATCTAGCAACACATGTAACAGATATGAATGGAATAATTAAGGGAAAAGTTCAGGCAAGCAAGATTTACTAACTTTCTGAAAGTGAAAATGTTGATCTATGATCTTAACCATGGTGAAATACTATAAAAAATAATGACACATTCAGGAGTTGTACCTTCAATGGCTTTAGTGTTGCAGTCCTAATACAACAAGTAATTAAGCTTTGCATGTGACTTGGATCTTGCTGATTGTATCATGCTGTTGATACACATGATTGGTACAAGATGCACCTCCAAGCTATGATTCGACGGGGTGAAACATTTTTTTCCATTATCTGTAATTTGATTGCTTCTGGGTGACAGTTTGGACACACAAAAAATGATAATGATTTGAGAGCTGGCCATAAAGATGCCATAAAAGTGCAAAGCGACGACATCAAGTCCTGAGATGTAGCTATACCAAGCTTTAGGTTTATTACTTTATTTAAAAGTTTGTGAGTTACATCTCCAAACAAATATAGTAATGTCCACCTTTCATTGAAATGAAAACCATGAAAGTGGTAAATTTGACACTCTTTGTCTTACATATATGTAAAAGTTTACCAATTTTCCTCCCATTAATTCTATCCTTTTCAGATTTGAAAACCATACACCCACTAATTCTATCCTTTTCAGATTTTCGAAACCATACACTAAAAGTAAATGTAACCTTAATCTGTGAACTTTACCTTCAAGAAAGGTGGCAACACGCATACTAGTTCCGCTGTGTAAATTTGCAAATATCATCCAATTGGCTGGTTTCATGAAACCCTTCCAAGCAGAATAATATTGGAAGATTTTGTACAAAATTACACAAGTATCTACCGATATACAGACTGATTCCACGTTTTCTTCAAGAGCATATGGGCAAAGTTATTTGTATAGTTTTCACACTGGATGATGTTATGTATGATGTTTATATAAAAATTGTAAATGTTTCTTGACTTTAATATTTGCTTAAACCTTAATGTTAAGTATAATGTTGATATGTTAGCTATTGTCCTTGAATTAGGTTGTTCACTTAGTATTTGAGTTCAAGGACAGTTTTGGTAAACCAGTTGTTGATGCAGTTTGAGGTCAGGGTTGATTTTGTTTACAGATAAAACCAGAATTTCCCTTAGAGTTGTGTGTTACGAGTCACATACACCATAATATTCTAGAACATTCTGTCATGTGACCTTTCTTTATATATACTTTGTTTAGTGGACAGTTTTTCAATTTTCGACCTTAACATCAGTCTTTAAACAGCCATTACAGTTGTGAACAATCATTCCAAATTCAGAGAGAGGAATTATTTAAAATATTCATTAGATTATAAAAGTGCCTAAGACTTTTGGATTTTGGATTTTGAATTGATGATTTTGGGATTTATGTAAACTTATTCAAAGATATTCTAGAGTACTTCATTTTGGCACATCAGAACATTAAAGACTATTGGCACATCAAGACATTCAAGGATATTCATTCATTCGGAACATTATATATTAAAAACTTGCGATTAGGACACATAGGATTATTGGATTATTTGGATTTTAATTCACGTTACTCTAAGTGTCTTTTGAATTTTCACTTTAATTGTCTAGAAATAAATTGCTTGTTGATTTTTACTTGAATTGTTGGTTTCACTTTCTTTATGTTACATTTTTCTAAGACCATAGAGTCGTAACAATGAATTCTTGGGTAAACATAAAATTCTGTGTAATCCAAAATGAGATATAGAAAGAAAAAAAACCTAGAATTAGGTAAATAACATGGCATTGCATATCACCATGCTTAGAATCTATGCCACCAGGGATAGGGCCTGATCCAGGCGCAAATTAATCCTAACATCACCCTTGTAATAACTGATTAAAAGGAATAATAATAATAATAATCATAATACTTTCTTTATTTAAAGAAGAAGCTCATATGGTCAACAGACCAATTTTCCATGAGGCCTTATACAATTGCGTGTACATGTTGGGGTAAATACATTGAGATAGAGAGAGAGAGAGAGTAGCAGATGCATTAAATAACCAAAGACTGGTGAGGAAATCGGATGAATTTGGTATCTTTTCATGATAACTTTGTATTCAAAAACTTTTATCATTGATTTAAAAATCACAATCTATGAATTAAAAAATGAATTACCAAACATGCATTCAGATCTCCTAAAATGAATACACGAGACTCCATTTACATAAATTGTTTCATTTGTGAACAAAATGAAGCAACATTTCAGTTGCATTTATAATATGTTTAAATTAAGAACTAAAGATTAGGAAGAAAACTACAAGAAGTGTGAATAACTGAAAAAAAATCAGTGGTACTTGTGCATGCAATGAGTGAGAAATATCTGATAAAGAAATGCTTAAAATTGTCAACAAATGAAATAAACCTTCTAAATTCTCTGAAACAAACATAAATTCCAGATCTTTTACACTTTTGATCAATAAAAGTTAAAATCTTTGTTTCAACAAATCCAAGACATAAATCGGTTAAAACAATGTACAGTTGTGGGAAGTTGAAACCAAACTGCTCTGATCCTTGAAGGCTTCACACATGTAATCAATGTTGCACAAATTCACTCCAGTTTCCTTCAATTTAATGAATTCGTAGGAAAGGGTTGTGGTGGTGGTGGTCCAAAACAGTGGATGTGCATTGCATTACAGTTGGCGATGCACATTTATAGGCTCGAACAGCTTTATTAGAGTGAAGGCCAGTCCTCCTTTACTGATGATGAGCCCAGGTTTTCAAAACATCAAGTCAAAGATTGAAATCTAATTCAGCCAGTGGGAAATCTTAAGAGACAAAGTTGTTCCCAGCTTGTGACAAGTCAATGTTAGTGTAAAAAAATACAAAGTAAAGTTTTTTTTTGCTCAGCTGCCTGGAATAGCATATTATGCTCTTCAATATAAGCTAAGTAAGAATTTTTCAGTATTTCTGCTATTTGTGATAGCTGACATCTTCATTGCATGCACTTTCAGTTGTCAAAGACATGATGCCAACTGAAAATGTTTGAAAAAGTCCTTCAGTACCTGGTGCAACTTTTGATTTGGTCTTACCGTTTGTGCTTAGGTTTCTGAATAGTGGCGACTACTTAGCTATCTTAGTTAGGGCTTTACAGTAGGTCTTTTAGATTAGATAAAGTTTCTGGTAAATAATAATCATCATCATCATCATCATCATCATCACAATGATGATTTAAAGAAGAAGCTCATTTGGTCAACTGACCAATCTTCGATGAGGCCTTCTACAATGAAATGTATATGTTGTACAATTTACACAAGTTTTTGTGTCTTTAGACAACAATGCTATTAAAAACTAGATAATTGATCTACTGCTACTATAAAATATGTACAAGGCATTAAAGATGGCATATTTTGTTTGTCATATTCAATGTGATGGCCATTCCAGATTGGTTAGGGCTATATATTTTTCCACATTTAATATGGTACATACCTGTGATTCTACTGGCGGTTGGAAATAAATACCATTTTAAAGGTTGCCTTAACTCTCATACATTTTATAGTTAAAATCTACCACTTTTTAAAAAAAAGGTATAATAAGCCTGGTATTTTTATGCAATCTATCCACTGCTTACAGAAACCAGTGGGCACCAGTGTATTGGGGGACTGTAAATGTTACAGCACAATGACCGGTGCAATTATGTGTGGCTGAGTGAACAGATTGAGAAGGCCAACATGAGTACACAACAGTATGTTAATTGATTTCATTATTGTTGTAATCTGGACAGTTTAAAGCCAGATGGGGGATGTTTTATGAGGTGTTGTAAGTAAGTGATGAAAAGTGGTACAGGATAGCTTTAGAGTCTTAAAATAAAAATCAACTGACCTTTGGCAGAAGTGAGATAAAAAGGAGAGACCAAGCAAAAAATGATTTCAGCAGAATCATTTAAGTATTTTGATTGTTTTATTGTTTAATTATTGCGTTCAAGATGTTTTTAGAAGAATATTTAAGAGAAGTTCATATATTTTTTAGTTCACTTTGTCAATATGGTGAAATGTGCACTTGCTTCCAAAGCAATAAAAACACCAGCTAAGAAATATGAAGCTGAGGAATACATATTAAGTCGAACTGAGAAGCTTCCTGCTTGGGGTGAATTTAGCTTGGAGGAGTATTGGAGAGCAATCAGCAGGATTAAAAACCCAGCCACAGAAAAACTGAAGTTTGAACTTCTTTGCAGACTGAGCATGGTTTGTTTTATTATTGTCACTTTCGAATGCTGATACTAGAGGACATTCTCCATTCTTCACAAAGTGCAAAGTGATTCAAGGGGAATTCTGGACCAGAAAACTATTGATAGCCTGTTAAGTGTGAAACTTGATAATCACAGTGTCATCAGTGGTCATCAATCAATGATCTTGTGCGGGAAATAAAAAATGCTTGCGGATTTTATAAAAGAAATCTTTGCAGTCAACCGTGAGATATACAATTCTTGCTTTTTCATTTCATTGACGATATACTGTCTTGTATTAATTATTTTTGTAACATTTTCTATCAGAATCAGATTCATGTTAAAAACTTACTGTTTTATTATAGTATGATGAGAATACATATTATGGCAAACCATACACTTGTTTACTTTGTTTACCTTACAATCCCCATAAAACATGTAAAATTTATGTAGATAAAAAAATCTGCTGGTTTAGAAGTCAATCTGCTAATCAAAATTGATAAATCTATTGGTTTGATGTCCAGGTTCTGTCACATTATGCTGGTTTGAGATATCCAGTTTCAGGTTTGGTCACATATGTCAGGATCATCCAAGAGGTCAACAGAAATGCCAGGAGACATGCCATAATTTTGGTCTATTTTCAACATTTAACTTTGGTTAGATATTCCCAAATTTTCTGAAAATTAGTGAAAATGCCATTAAAAAGCCCACAAAAGAAATTCATGAATGAGACTATGCCTTGCCAACACATGAACATGGATTTTCAAAATTGTAATACAGAATTTGGTCATATTGTCACTGTTACTGGTATGGACCAGTCTATAAATTCATCGATTTTACAAATACTGTGTTTGGTTATGGTGTTTACAGATAGAGCACAAAGTAGGTATGCATTATGTTTGTTTGAAAAAATTTAGAATATTTTGACAACTATCCTCATTTCCCAGTCCATATTTCATCGTAATTTTGTAATGCATGATAGGTACAGAAACATAGTACAATCAACTCTACAATACATTTTAAATATTGATGTTTTATTTGAAATTGGTTGAAATGGACTTGTAATGTATTTCTTGAGCATAAGATTCAAGTTGTGATTGATATCCTGTCTGGATTGATTCTTAATAGCAAGAATGGAAAAAATTACTTCAATGTTGTATTTGTTTACTATATGTATTTTCACTTGGGTCAGACCAATATCTAAATATATAAAATTTGGTATTTTTTTTCTACATTGATTCATTTTATTGGCTTCCATTATATTTAAAAAGTGAACATTTTCAGTTTGTTGTCAAAAATCTAAGGAATGTGAATCTATGGTCAGATCAAAGAAAGATGCATTCATGGAAACTTGTCCAAAGCCTTACACTCTTGGAACAATATGAAATCAGATTTGTGATTAAATTGGACAAGGATAAAGTTCACAATAAAGTGAAAAACTCGATACATTTTTACTTTGTGTTGATTTTGTTCTGATTTGAGACATTTGTTTAATTACACTATTAATTCAAAATTCATAATGATTGGGTAACAATATTTGGTCATTGAATTTTGTGGTCAAATTTTGCAAATGTCAATATTCTTTAACTCGGAGGTACTACAGGTTTAGATTTCATGTGCATATGAAGTTTGACATTTTGGAGCTTGAGCATCAGGCTGGCACTGTGATTTAAAAACAAAATCAAACTGTTGGGGGTCATTGCAGCTTCCTTTTAAGGGTATAAAGAAGATTTTGATGACCTTTTCAATCCAATATTTTTTGGAAAATACTGTTTAATAGTTGTTTTATATAGTAAAAGTTTGACAACTACAACATCACTAATACACTGCACGACTCAAATAAGTAGCTCAGTCCTAATGTAATATACTCTAATGTCAGCGACATTGTAAAAGCAGAAACTACAGTAAACTCCATCCAAAAATTTGTTCCTGGTGCAGATTCGGTTTTGAATTTAGTATATTATTATATTAAAAATAATTAATTATTATAATATATAAATGCATTATTGAAGGATACTGTATGCACATTAGTTTTGGAACAGTTATTAAATAGTAATACATGGCATATGTTTGGGCTATTTTCCACATTTAACTTTGGGTCAGATATTTCCAAATTTTCTGAAAATTGTTGAAAATGCTGTAAACAATGGCTGCAAAAGCAACTGAAGTTCTGCATTAGTAGGAGAAAAATGTTGACCATCCTACAATAAATTCACCAATGAGACTATGCCAGCCTGCCTCTAGTCCTTTCTTTGCAAATGGTTTTCAAACTCTCTTAAGTCAAAAAGTTTGAGTATAGAATGGACAAATGAAATTAATGCCTTAAAATCTCTCTGAAGGGCAAGCAGATTGGTTGAACATGTCTGGATGGAGGTATTTTTTTCTCTTGTGTTTTCTCTATTAAAAATCCATGTCTTGCTTGTGGTACACTGCAGACAAGACAAAAAAATTCAGATAGGATTCAATACATACTTTGACTCTCAAGCTCAAGGAATTATCTTCAAAGCCTCTAAACATATCTGTTCAGAAAACATTTTTCTTTTGGAGAAAATATAGCCCTCTTAGATGAGCTCTAGATTGATCAAGATGTCTTTCAGTACAATATAGTTTTGATCTTGCAAACAGATGAACATGGATTTTCAAAATTGTAATACAGAATTTGGTCACATTTTCACTGTTGCTGGTGTGGACCAGTCTCTAAATTGTTTGATTTTACAAATATTTGGTTATTGTGTTTACTGAAAGAGCACAAAGTCAGTATGCATTACATTTGCTTCATGGAGAATTTTACAATATTTTGACAACTATTCTCTTTTCCGAGTCCATATTTCATCGTAATTTTGTAATGCATGATAGGTACAGACACATAGTACAATCAACTCTATAATACATTTTAAATATTGATGTTTGATTTGAAATTGGTTGAAATGGGCTTGTAATGTATTTCTTGAGCATAAGATTCAAGTTGTGATTGATATTCTGTCTGGATTGATTTTTAATAGCAAGAATGGAAAAAATTACTTCAATGTTGTATTTGTTTACTATATGTATTTTCACTTGGTTCAGACCAATATCTAAATATATAAAATTTGGTATTTTTTTTCTACATTGATTCATTTTATTGGCTTCCATTATATTTAAAAAGTGAACATTTTCAGTTTGTTGTCAAAAATCTAAGGAATGTGAATCTATGGTCAGATCAAAGAAAGATGCATTCATGGAAACTTGTCCAAAGCCTTACACTCTTGGAACAATATGAAATCAGATTTGTGATTAAATTGGACAAGGATAAAGTTCACAATAAAGTGAAAAACTTGATACATTTTTACTTTGTGTTGATTTTGTTCTGATTTGAGATATTTGCTTAATTACACTATTAATTCAAAATTCTTAATGATTGGGTAACAATATTTGGTCATTGAATTTTGTGGTCAAATTTTGCAAAAAATCAAGATTCTTTAACTCTGAAGTACTAGAGGTTTAGATTTCATGTGCATATGAAGTTTGACATTTTGGAGCTTGAGCATCAGGCTGGCACTGTGATTTAAAAACAAAATCAAACTGTTTGGGGGTCATTGCAGCTTCCTTTTAGGAGTATGAAGAAGATTTTGATGACCTTTTCAATCCAATATTATTTTGAAAATACTGTTTAATAGTTGTTTTATATAGTAAAAGTTTGACAACTACAACATCACTAATAGACTGCATGACTCAAATAAGTAGCTCAGTCCTGATGTAATATACTCTAATGTCAGCGACATTGTAAAAGCAGAAACTACAGTAAACTCCATTAAAAAATTTGGTCCTTGTGCAGATTCAGTTTTGAAGTTTGTATATTATTATATTAAAAATAATTATTATAATATAAATGGATTATTGAAGGATACTGTATGCACATTAGTTTTGGCACAGTTATAAAATAGTAATACATGGCATATGTTTGGGCTATTTTCCACATTTAACTTTGGGTCAGATATTTCCAAAATTTCTGAAAATTGTTGAAAATGCTGTAAACAATGGCCGCAAAATCAACTGAAGTTTGGCATTAGTAGGAGACAAATTTTGACTATCCTATAATAAATTCACCAATGAGACTATGCCAGCCTGTCTCTAATAATTTCTTTGCAAATGTTTTTTTTTTAACTCTCTTAACTTTAAAGTTCGAGTATAGAATAGACATGCTTTAAAATCTCTCTGAAGGGCAAAAAGATTGGTTGAAAATGTCTGGATGAAGGTATTTTTTCTCTTGTGTTTTCTCTATTAAAAATCCATGTCTTGCTTGTGGTACACTGCAGACAAGACAAAAAAATTCAGATAGGATTCAATACATACTTTGACTCTCAAGCTCAAGGAATTATCTTCAAAGCCTCCAAACATATCTGTTCAGAAAACATTTTTCTTTTGGAGAAAATATAGCCCTCTTAGATGAGCTCTAGATTGATCAAGATGTCTTTCAGTACAATATAGTTTTGATCTTGCAAACAGATGAACATGGATTTTCAAAATTGTAATACAGAATTTGGTCACATTTTCACTGTTGCTGGTGTGGACCAGTCTCTAAATTGTTTGATTTTACAAATATTTGGTTATTGTGTTTACTGAAAGAGCACAAAGTCAGTATGCATTACATTTGCTTCATGGAGAATTTTACAATATTTTGACAACTATTCTCTTTTCCGAGTCCATATTTCATCGTAATTTTGTAATGCATGATAGGTACAGACACATAGTACAATCAACTCTATAATACATTTTAAATATTGATGTTTGATTTGAAATTGGTTGAAATGGGCTTGTAATGTATTTCTTGAGCATAAGATTCAAGTTGTGATTGATATCCTGTCTGGATTGATTTTTAATAGCAAGAATGGAAAAAATTACTTCAATGTTGTATTTGTTTACTATATGTATTTTCACTTGGGTCAGACCAATATCTAAATATATAAAATTTGGTATTTTTTTTCTACATTGATTCATTTTATTGGCTTCCATTATATTTAAAAAGTGAACATTTTCAGTTTGTTGTCAAAAATCTAAGGAATGTGAATCTATGGTCAGATCAAAGAAAGATGCATTCATGGAAACTTGTCCAAAGCCTTACACTCTTGGAACAATATGAAATCAGATTTGTGATTAAATTGGACAAGGATAAAGTTCACAATAAAGTGAAAAACTATACATTTTTACTTTGTGTTGATTTTGTTCTGATTTGAGACATTTGCTTAATTACACTATTAATTCAAAATTCATAATGATTGGGTAACAATATTTGGTCATTGAATTTTGTGGTCAAATTTTGCAAAAAATCAATATTCTTTAACTCGGAGGTACTAGAGGTTTAGATTTCATGTGCATATGAAGTTTGACATTTTGGAGCTTGAGCATCAGGCTGGCATTGTGATTTAAAAACAAAATCAAACTGTTGGGGCTCATTGCAGCTTCCTTTTAGGAGTATGAAGAAGATTTTGATGACCTTTTCAATCCATTTTGTTTTTCAAAATAGACTGTTTAATAGTTTTATATAGTAAAAGTTTGACAACTACAACATCAATCACTCTAATACACTGCATGACTCAAATAAGTAGCTCAGTCCTGATGTAATATACTCTAATGTCAGCGACATTGTAAAAGCAGAAACTACAGTAAACTCCATTAAAAAATTTGGTCCTTGTGCAGATTCAGTTTTGAAGTTTGTATATTATTATATTAAAAATAATTATTATAATATAAATGCATTATTGAAGGATACTGTATGCACATTAGTTTTGGCACAGTTATAAAATAGTAATACATGGCATATGTTTGGGCTATTTTCCACATTTAACTTTGGGTCAGATATTTCCAAAATTTCTGAAAATTGTTGAAAATGCTGTAAACAATGGCCGCAAAATCAACTGAAGTTTGGCATTAGTAGGAGACAAATTTTGACTATCCTACAATAAATTCACCAATGAGACTATGCCAGCCTGTCTCTAATAATTTCTTTGCAAATGTTTTTTTTTAACTCTCTTAACTTAAAAGTTCGAGTATAGAATAGACATGCTTTAAAATCTCTCTGAAGGGCAAAAAGATTGGTTGAAAATGTCTGGATGAAGGTATTTTTTCTCTTGTGTTTTCTCTATTAAAAATCCATGTCTTGCTTGTGGTACACTGCAGACAAGACAAAAAAATTCAGATAGGATTCAATACATACTTTGACTCTCAAGCTCAAGGAATTATCTTCAAAGCCTCTAAACATATCTGTTCAGAAAACATTTTTCTTTTGGAGAAAATATAGCCCTCTTAGATGAGCTCTAGATTGATCAAGATGTCTTTCAGTACAATATAGTTTTGATCTTGCAAACAGATGAACATGGATTTTCAAAATTGTAATACAGAATTTGGTCACATTTTCACTGTTGCTGGTGTGGACCAGTCTCTAAATTGTTTGATTTTACAAATATTTGGTTATTGTGTTTACTGAAAGAGCACAAAGTCAGTATGCATTACATTTGCTTCATGGAGAATTTTACAATATTTTGACAACTATTCTCTTTTCCGAGTCCATATTTCATCGTAATTTTGTAATGCATGATAGGTACAGACACATAGTACAATCAACTCTATAATACATTTTAAATATTGATGTTTGATTTGAAATTGGTTGAAATGGGCTTGTAATGTATTTCTTGAGCATAAGATTCAAGTTGTGATTGATATCCTGTCTGGATTGATTTTTAATAGCAAGAATGGAAAAAAATTACTTCAATGTTGTATTTGTTTACTATATGTATTTTCACTTGGTTCAGACCAATATCTAAATATATAAAATTTGGTATTTTTTTTCTACATTGATTCATTTTATTGGCTTCCATTATATTTAAAAAGTGAACATTTTCAGTTTGTTGTCAAAAATCTAAGGAATGTGAATCTATGGTCAGATCAAAGAAAGATGCATTCATGGAAACTTGTCCAAAGCCTTACACTCTTGGAACAATATGAAATCAGATTTGTGATTAAATTGGACAAGGATAAAGTTCACAATAAAGTGAAAAACTTGATACATTTTTACTTTGTGTTGATTTTGTTCTGATTTGAGATATTTGCTTAATTACACTATTAATTCAAAATTCTTAATGATTGGGTAACAATATTTGGTCATTGAATTTTGTGGTCAAATTTTGCAAAAAATCAAGATTCTTTAACTCGGAGGTACTAGAGGTTTAGATTTCATGTGCATATGAAGTTTGACATTTTGGAGCTTGAGCATCAGGCTGGCACTGTGATTGAAAAACAAAATCAAACTGTTGGGGGGTCATTGCAGCTCTCTTTTAGGAGTATGAAGAAGATTTTGATGACCTTTTCAATCCATTTTGTTTTTCAAAATAGACTGTTTAATAGTTTTATATAGTACAAGTTTGACAACTACAACATCAATCACTTTAATACACTGCATGACTCAAATAAGTAGCTCAGTCCTGATGTAATATACTCTAATGTCAGCGACATTGTAAAAGCAGAAACTACAGTAAACTCCATTAAAAAATTTGGTCCTTGTGCAGATTCAGTTTTGAAGTTTGTATATTATTATATTAAAAATAATTATTATAATATAAATGGATTATTGAAGGATACTGTATGCACATTAGTTTTGGCACAGTTATAAAATAGTAATACATGGCATATGTTTGGGCTATTTTCCACATTTAACTTTGGGTCAGATATTTCCAAAATTTCTGAAAATTGTTGAAAATGCTGTAAACAATGGCCGCAAAATCAACTGAAGTTTGGCATTAGTAGGAGACAAATTTTGACTATCCTATAATAAATTCACCAATGAGAGAGACTATGCCAGCCTGTCTCTAATAATTTCTTTGCAAATGTTTTTTTTTTAACTCTCTTAACTTTAAAGTTCGAGTATAGAATAGACATGCTTTAAAATCTCTCTGAAGGGCAAAAAGATTGGTTGAAAATGTCTGGATGAAGGTATTTTTTCTCTTGTGTTTTCTCGATTAAAAATCCATGTCTTGCATGTGGTACACTGCAGACAAGACAAAAAAATTCAGATAGGATTCAATACATACTTTGACTCTCAAGCTCAAGGAATTATCTTCAAAGCCTCTAAACATATCTGTTCAGAAAACATTTTTCTTTTGGAGAAAATATAGCCCTCTTAGATGAGCTCTAGATTGATCAAGATGTCTTTCAGTACAATATAGTTTTGATCTTGCAAACAGATGAACATGGATTTTCAAAATTGTAATACAGAATTTGGTCACATTTTCACTGTTGCTGGTGTGGACCAGTCTCTAAATTGTTTGATTTTACAAATATTTGGTTATTGTGTTTACTGAAAGAGCACAAAGTCAGTATGCATTACATTTGCTTCATGGAGAATTTTACAATATTTTGACAACTATTCTCTTTTCCGAGTCCATATTTCATCGTAATTTTGTAATGCATGATAGGTACAGACACATAGTACAATCAACTCTATAATACATTTTAAATATTGATGTTTGATTTGAAATTGGTTGAAATGGGCTTGTAATGTATTTCTTGAGCATAAGATTCAAGTTGTGATTGATATCCTGTCTGGATTGATTTTTAATAGCAAGAATGGAAAAAATTACTTCAATGTTGTATTTGTTTACTATATGTATTTTCACTTGGGTCAGACCAATATCTAAATATATAAAATTTGGTATTTTTTTTCTACATTGATTCATTTTATTGGCTTCCATTATATTTAAAAAGTGAACATTTTCAGTTTGTTGTCAAAAATCTAAGGAATGTGAATCTATGGTCAGATCAAAGAAAGATGCATTCATGGAAACTTGTCCAAAGCCTTACACTCTTGGAACAATATGAAATCAGATTTGTGATTAAATTGGACAAGGATAAAGTTCACAATAAAGTGAAAAACTATACATTTTTACTTTGTGTTGATTTTGTTCTGATTTGAGACATTTGCTTAATTACACTATTAATTCAAAATTCATAATGATTGGGTAACAATATTTGGTCATTGAATTTTGTGGTCAAATTTTGCAAAAAATCAATATTCTTTAACTCGGAGGTACTAGAGGTTTAGATTTCATGTGCATATGAAGTTTGACATTTTGGAGCTTGAGCATCAGGCTGGCACTGTGATTTAAAAACAAAATCAAACTGTTGGGGGTCATTGCAGCTTCCTTTTAAGGGTATGAAGAAGATTTTGATGACCTTTTCAATCCAATATTATTTTGAAAATACTATTTAATAGTTATTTTATATAGTAAAAGTTTGACAACTACAACATCACTAATACACTGCATGACTCAAATAAGTAGCTCAGTCCTGATGTAATATACTCTAATGTCAGCGACATTGTAAAAGCAGAAACTACAGTAAACTCCATTAAAAAATTTGGTCCTTGTGCAGATTCAGTTTTGAAGTTTGTATATTATTATATTAAAAATAATTATTATAATATAAATGCATTATTGAAGGATACTGTATGCACATTAGTTTTGGCACAGTTATAAAATAGTAATACATGGCATATGTTTGGGCTATTTTCCACATTTAACTTTGGGTCAGATATTTCCAAAATTTCTGAAAATTGTTGAAAATGCTGTAAACAATGGCCGCAAAATCAACTGAAGTTTGGCATTAGTAGGAGACAAATTTTGACTATCCTACAATAAATTCACCAATGAGACTATGCCAGCCTGTCTCTAATAATTTCTTTGCAAATGTTTTTTTTTTAACTCTCTTAACTTAAAAGTTCGAGTATAGAATAGACATGCTTTAAAATCTCTCTGAAGGGCAAAAAGATTGGTTGAAAATGTCTGGATGAAGGTATTTTTTCTCTTGTGTTTTCTCTATTAAAAATCCATGTCTTGCTTGTGGTACACTGCAGACAAGACAAAAAAATTCAGATAGGATTCAATACATACTTTGACTCTCAAGCTCAAGGAATTATCTTCAAAGCCTCTAAACATATCTGTTCAGAAAACATTTTTCTTTTGGAGAAAATATAGCCCTCTTAGATGAGCTCTAGATTGATCAAGATGTCTTTCAGTACAATATAGTTTTGATCTTGCAAACAGATGAACATGGATTTTCAAAATTGTAATACAGAATTTGGTCACATTTTCACTGTTGCTGGTGTGGACCAGTCTCTAAATTGTTTGATTTTACAAATATTTGGTTATTGTGTTTACTGAAAGAGCACAAAGTCAGTATGCATTACATTTGCTTCATGGAGAATTTTACAATATTTTGACAACTATTCTCTTTTCCGAGTCCATATTTCATCGTAATTTTGTAATGCATGATAGGTACAGACACATAGTACAATCAACTCTATAATACATTTTAAATATTGATGTTTGATTTGAAATTGGTTGAAATGGGCTTGTAATGTATTTCTTGAGCATAAGATTCAAGTTGTGATTGATATCCTGTCTGGATTGATTTTTAATAGCAAGAATGGAAAAAATTACTTCAATGTTGTATTTGTTTACTAGATGTATTTTCACTTGGTTCAGACCAATATCTAAATATATAAAATTTGGTATTTTTTTTCTACATTGATTCATTTTATTGGCTTCCATTATATTTAAAAAGTGAACATTTTCAGTTTGTTGTCAAAAATCTAAGGAATGTGAATCTATGGTCAGATCAAAGAAAGATGCATTCATGGAAACTTGTCCAAAGCCTTACACTCTTGGAACAATATGAAATCAGATTTGTGATTAAATTGGACAAGGATAAAGTTCACAATAAAGTGAAAACTTGATACATTTTTACTTTGTGTTGATTTTGTTCTGATTTGAGATATTTGCTTAATTACACTATTAATTCAAAATTCTTAATGATTGGGTAACAATATTTGGTCATTGAATTTTGTGGTCAAATTTTGCAAAAAATCAATATTCTTTAACTCGGAGGTACTAGAGGTTTAGATTTCATGTGCATATGAAGTTTGACATTTTGGAGCTTGAGCATCAGGCTGGCATTGTGATTTAAAAACAAAATCAAACTGTTGGGGGGTCATTGCAGCTTCCTTTTAGGAGTATGAAGAAGATTTTGATGACCTTTTCAATCCATTTTGTTTTTCAAAATAGACTGTTTAATAGTTTTATATAGTACAAGTTTGACAACTACAACATCAATCACTCTAATACACTGCATGACTCAAATAAGTAGCTCAGTCCTGATGTAATATACTCTAATGTCAGCGACATTGTAAAAGCAGAAACTACAGTAAACTCCATTAAAAAATTTGGTCCTTGTGCAGATTCAGTTTTGAAGTTTGTATATTATTATATTAAAAATAATTATTATAATATAAATGCATTATTGAAGGATACTGTATGCACATTAGTTTTGGCACAGTTATAAAATAGTAATACATGGCATATGTTTGGGCTATTTTCCACATTTAACTTTGGGTCAGATATTTCCAAAATTTCTGAAAATTGTTGAAAATGCTGTAAACAATGGCCGCAAAATCAACTGAAGTTTGGCATTAGGAGACAAATTTTGACTATCCTACAATAAATTCACCAATGAGACTATGCCAGCCTGTCTCTAATAATTTCTTTGCAAATGTTTTTTTTTTAACTCTCTTAACTTAAAAGTTCGAGTATAGAATAGACATGCTTTAAAATCTCTCTGAAGGGCAAAAAGATTGGTTGAAAATGTCTGGATGAAGGTATTTTTTCTCTTGTGTTTTCTCTATTAAAAATCCATGTCTTGCTTGTGGTACACTGCAGACAAGACAAAAAAATTCAGATAGGATTCAATACATACTTTGACTCTCAAGCTCAAGGAATTATCTTCAAAGCCTCCAAACATATCTGTTCAGAAAACATTTTTCTTTTGGAGAAAATATAGCCCTCTTAGATGAGCTCTAGATTGATCAAGATGTCTTTCAGTACAATATAGTTTTGATCTTGCAAACAGATGAACATGGATTTTCAAAATTGTAATACAGAATTTGGTCACATTTTCACTGTTGCTGGTGTGGACCAGTCTCTAAATTGTTTGATTTTACAAATATTTGGTTATTGTGTTTACTGAAAGAGCACAAAGTCAGTATGCATTACATTTGCTTCATGGAGAATTTTACAATATTTTGACAACTATTCTCTTTTCCGAGTCCATATTTCATCGTAATTTTGTAATGCATGATAGGTACAGACACATAGTACAATCAACTCTATAATACATTTTAAATATTGATGTTTGATTTGAAATTGGTTGAAATGGGCTTGTAATGTATTTCTTGAGCATAAGATTCAAGTTGTGATTGATATCCTGTCTGGATTGATTTTTAATAGCAAGAATGGAAAAAATTACTTCAATGTTGTATTTGTTTACTATATGTATTTTCACTTGGGTCAGACCAATATCTAAATATATAAAATTTGGTATTTTTTTTCTACATTGATTCATTTTATTGGCTTCCATTATATTTAAAAAGTGAACATTTTCAGTTTGTTGTCAAAAATCTAAGGAATGTGAATCTATGGTCAGATCAAAGAAAGATGCATTCATGGAAACTTGTCCAAAGCCTTACACTCTTGGAACAATATGAAATCAGATTTGTGATTAAATTGGACAAGGATAAAGTTCACAATAAAGTGAAAAACTTGATACATTTTTACTTTGTGTTGATTTTGTTCTGATTTGAGACATTTGTTTAATTACACTATTAATTCAAAATTCATAATGATTGGGTAACAATATTTGGTCATTGAATTTTGTGGTCAAATTTTGCAAAAAATCAATATTCTTTAACTCGGAGGTACTAGAGGTTTAGATTTCATGTGCATATGAAGTTTGACATTTTGGAGCTTGAGCATCAGGCTGGCACTGTGATTTAAAAACAAAATCAAACTGTTGGGGCTCATTGCAGCTTCCTTTTAAGGGTATGAAGAAGATTTTGATGACCTTTTCAATCCAATATTATTTTGAAAATACTGTTTAATAGTTGTTTTATATAGTAAAAGTTTGACAACTACAACATCACTAATACACTGCACGACTCAAATAAGTAGCTCAGTCCTAATGTAATATACTCTAATGTCAGCGACATTGTAAAAGCAGAAACTACAGTAAACTCCATCCAAAAATGTGTTCCTGGTGCAGATTCGATTTTGAATTTAGTATAATATTATATTAGAAATAATTAATTATTATAATATATAAATGCATTATTGAAGGATACTGTATGCACATTAGTTTTGGCACAGTTATTAAATAGTAATACATGGCATATGTTTGGGCTATTTTCCACATTTAACTTTGGGTCAGATATTTCCAAATTTTCTGAAAATTGTTGAAAATGCTGTAAACAATGGCCGCAAAAGCAACTGAAGTTCTGCATTAGTAGGAGAAAATTATTGACTATCCTACAATAAATTCACCAATGAGACTATGCCAGCCTGTCTCTAATAATTTCTTTGCAAATGTTTTTTTTAACTCTCTTAACTTAAAAGTTCGAGTATAGAATAGACATGCTTTAAAATCTCTCTGAAGGGCAAAAAGATTGGTTGAAAATGTCTGGATGAAGGTATTTTTTCTCTTGTGTTTTCTCTATTAAAAATCCATGTCTTGCTTGTGGTACACTGCAGACAAGACAAAAAAATTCAGATAGGATTCAATACATACTTTGACTCTCAAGCTCAAGGAATTATCTTCAAAGCCTCCAAACATATCTGTTCAGAAAACATTTTTCTTTTGGAGAAAATATAGCCCTCTTAGATGAGCTCTAGATTGATCAAGATGTCTTTCAGTACAATATAGTTTTGATCTTGCAAACAGATGAACATGGATTTTCAAAATTGTAATACAGAATTTGGTCACATTTTCACTGTTGCTGGTGTGGACCAGTCTCTAAATTGTTTGATTTTACAAATATTTGGTTATTGTGTTTACTGAAAGAGCACAAAGTCAGTATGCATTACATTTGCTTCATGGAGAATTTTACAATATTTTGACAACTATTCTCTTTTCCGAGTCCATATTTCATCGTAATTTTGTAATGCATGATAGGTACAGACACATAGTACAATCAACTCTAGAATACATTTTAAATATTGATGTTTGATTTGAAATTGGTTGAAATGGGCTTGTAATGTATTTCTTGAGCATAAGATTCAAGTTGTGATTGATATCCTGTCTGGATTGATTTTTAATAGCAAGAATGGAAAAAATTACTTCAATGTTGTATTTGTTTACTATATGTATTTTCACTTGGGTCAGACCAATATCTAAATATATAAAATTTGGTATTTTTTTTCTACATTGATTCATTTTATTGGCTTCCATTATATTTAAAAAGTGAACATTTTCAGTTTGTTGTCAAAAATCTAAGGAATGTGAATCTATGGTCAGATCAAAGAAAGATGCATTCATGGAAACTTGTCCAAAGCCTTACACTCTTGGAACAATATGAAATCAGATTTGTGATTAAATTGGACAAGGATAAAGTTCACAATAAAGTGAAAAGCTTGATACATTTTTACTTTGTGTTGATTTTGTTCTGATTTGAGACATTTGCTTAATTACACTATTAATTCAAAATTCATAATGATTGGGTAACAATATTTGGTCATTGAATTTTGTGGTCAAATTTTGCAAAAAATCAATATTCTTTAACTGGGAGGTACTAGAGGTTTAGATTTCATGTGCATATGAAGTTTGACATTTTGGAGCTTGAGCATCAGGCTGGCATTGTGATTTAAAAACAAAATCAAACTGTTGGGGGGTCATTGCAGCTTCCTTTTAGGAGTATGAAGAAGATTTTGATGACCTTTTCAATCCAATATTATTTTGAAAATACTGTTTAATAGTTATTTTATATAGTAAAAGTTTGACAACTACAACATCACTAATACACTGCATGACTCAAATAAGTAGCTCAGTCCTGATGTAATATACTCTAATGTCAGCGACATTGTAAAAGCAGAAACTACAGTAAACTCCATTAAAAAATTTGGTCCTTGTGCAGATTCAGTTTTGAAGTTTGTATATTATTATATTAAAAATAATTATTATAATATAAATGCATTATTGAAGGATACTGTATGCACATTAGTTTTGGCACAGTTATAAAATAGTAATACATGGCATATGTTTGGGCTATTTTCCACATTTAACTTTGGGTCAGATATTTCCAAAATTTCTGAAAATTGTTGAAAATGCTGTAAACAATGGCCGCAAAATCAACTGAAGTTTGGCATTAGTAGGAGACAAATTTTGACTATCCTACAATAAATTCACCAATGAGACTATGCCAGCCTGTCTCTAATAATTTCTTTGCAAATGTTTTTTTTTTAACTCTCTTAACTTAAAAGTTCGAGTATAGAATAGACATGCTTTAAAATCTCTCTGAAGGGCAAAAAGATTGGTTGAAAATGTCTGGATGAAGGTATTTTTTCTCTTGTGTTTTCTCTATTAAAAATCCATGTCTTGCTTGTGGTACACTGCAGACAAGACAAAAAAATTCAGATAGGATTCAATACATACTTTGACTCTCAAGCTCAAGGAATTATCTTCAAAGCCTCCAAACATATCTGTTCAGAAAACATTTTTCTTTTGGAGAAAATATAGCCCTCTTAGATGAGCTCTAGATTGATCAAGATGTCTTTCAGTACAATATAGTTTTGATCTTGCAAACAGATGAACATGGATTTTCAAAATTGTAATACAGAATTTGGTCACATTTTCACTGTTGCTGGTGTGGACCAGTCTCTAAATTGTTTGATTTTACAAATATTTGGTTATTGTGTTTACTGAAAGAGCACAAAGTTAGTATGCATTATATTTGCTTCATGGAGAATTTTACAATATTTTGACAACTATTCTCTTTTCCGAGTCCATATTTCATCGTAATTTTGTAATGCATGATAGGTACAGACACATAGTACAATCAACTCTATAATACATTTTAAATATTGATGTTTGATTTGAAATTGGTTGAAATGGGCTTGTAATGTATTTCTTGAGCATAAAATTCAAGTTGTGATTGATATCCTGTCTGGATTGATTTTTAATAGCAAGAATGGAAAAAATTACTTCAATGTTGTATTTGTTTACTATATGTATTTTCACTTGGGTCAGACCAATATCTAAATATATAAAATTTGGTATTTTTTTTCTACATTGATTCATTTTATTGGCTTCCATTATATTTAAAAAGTGAACATTTTCAGTTTGTTGTCAAAAATCTAAGGAATGTGAATCTATGGTCAGATCAAAGAAAGATGCATTCATGGAAACTTGTCCAAAGCCTTACACTCTTGGAACAATATGAAATCAGATTTGTGATTAAATTGGACAAGGATAAAGTTCACAATAAAGTGAAAAACTTGATACATTTTTACTTTGTGTTGATTTTGTTCTGATTTGAGACATTTGTTTAATTACACTATTAATTCAAAATTCATAATGATTGGGTAACAATATTTGGTCATTGAATTTTGTGGTCAAATTTTGCAAAAAATCAATATTCTTTAACTCGGAGGTACTAGAGGTTTAGATTTCATGTGCATATGAAGTTTGACATTTTGGAGCTTGAGCATCAGGCTGGCACTGTGATTTAAAAACAAAATCAAACTGTTGGGGCTCATTGCAGCTTCCTTTTAAGGGTATGAAGAAGATTTTGATGACCTTTTCAATCCAATATTATTTTGAAAATACTGTTTAATAGTTGTTTTATATAGTAAAAGTTTGACAACTACAACATCACTAATACACTGCACGACTCAAATAAGTAGCTCAGTCCTAATGTTATATACTCTAATGTCAGCGACATTGTAAAAGCAGAAACTACAGTAAACTCCATTAAAAAATTTGGTCCTTGTGCAGATTCAGTTTTGAAGTTTGTATATTATTATATTAAAAATAATTATTATAATATAAATGCATTATTGAAGGATACTGTATGCACATTAGTTTTGGCACAGTTATAAAATAGTAATACATGGCATATGTTTGGGCTATTTTCCACATTTAACTTTGGGTCAGATATTTCCAAAATTTCTGAAAATTGTTGAAAATGCTGTAAACAATGGCCGCAAAATCAACTGAAGTTTGGCATTAGTAGGAGACAAATTTTGACTATCCTACAATAAATTCACCAATGAGACTATGCCAGCCTGTCTCTAATAATTTCTTTGCAAATGTTTTTTTTTAACTCTCTTAACTTAAAAGTTCGAGTATAGAATAGACATGCTTTAAAATCTCTCTGAAGGGCAAAAAGATTGGTTGAAAATGTCTGGATGAAGGTATTTTTTCTCTTGTGTTTTCTCTATTAAAAATCCATGTCTTGCTTGTGGTACACTGCAGACAAGACAAAAAAATTCAGATAGGATTCAATACATACTTTGACTCTCAAGCTCAAGGAATTATCTTCAAAGCCTCCAAACATATCTGTTCAGAAAACATTTTTCTTTTGGAGAAAATATAGCCCTCTTAGATGAGCTCTAGATTGATCAAGATGTCTTTCAGTACAATATAGTTTTGATCTTGCAAACAGATGAACATGGATTTTCAAAATTGTAATACAGAATTTGGTCACATTTTCACTGTTGCTGGTGTGGACCAGTCTCTAAATTGTTTGATTTTACAAATATTTGGTTATTGTGTTTACTGAAAGAGCACAAAGTTAGTATGCATTATATTTGCTTCATGGAGAATTTTACAATATTTTGACAACTATTCTCTTTTCCGAGTCCATATTTCATCGTAATTTTGTAATGCATGATAGGTACAGACACATAGTACAATCAACTCTATAATACATTTTAAATATTGATGTTTGATTTGAAATTGGTTGAAATGGGCTTGTAATGTATTTCTTGAGCATAAAATTCAAGTTGTGATTGATATCCTGTCTGGATTGATTTTTAATAGCAAGAATGGAAAAAATTACTTCAATGTTGTATTTGTTTACTATATGTATTTTCACTTGGGTCAGACCAATATCTAAATATATAAAATTTGGTATTTTTTTTCTACATTGATTCATTTTATTGGCTTCCATTATATTTAAAAAGTGAACATTTTCAGTTTGTTGTCAAAAATCTAAGGAATGTGAATCTATGGTCAGATCAAAGAAAGATGCATTCATGGAAACTTGTCCAAAGCCTTACACTCTTGGAACAATATGAAATCAGATTTGTGATTAAATTGGACAAGGATAAAGTTCACAATAAAGTGAAAAACTTGATACATTTTTACTTTGTGTTGATTTTGTTCTGATTTGAGACATTTGTTTAATTACACTATTAATTCAAAATTCATAATGATTGGGTAACAATATTTGGTCATTGAATTTTGTGGTCAAATTTTGCAAAAAATCAATATTCTTTAACTCGGAGGTACTAGAGGTTTAGATTTCATGTGCATATGAAGTTTGACATTTTGGAGCTTGAGCATCAGGCTGGCACTGTGATTTAAAAACAAAATCAAACTGTTGGGGCTCATTGCAGCTTCCTTTTAAGGGTATGAAGAAGATTTTGATGACCTTTTCAATCCAATATTATTTTGAAAATACTGTTTAATAGTTGTTTTATATAGTAAAAGTTTGACAACTACAACATCACTAATACACTGCATGACTCAAATAAGTAGCTCAGTCCTAATGTAATATACTCTAATGTCAGCGACATTGTAAAAGCAGAAACTACAGTAAACTCCATTAAAAAATTTGGTCCTTGTGCAGATTCAGTTTTGAAGTTTGTATATTATTATATTAAAAATAATTATTATAATATAAATGCATTATTGAAGGATACTGTATGCACATTAGTTTTGGCACAGTTATAAAATAGTAATACATGGCATATGTTTGGGCTATTTTCCACATTTAACTTTGGGTCAGATATTTCCAAAATTTCTGAAAATTGTTGAAAATGCTGTAAACAATGGCCGCAAAATCAACTGAAGTTTGGCATTAGTAGGAGACAAATTTTGACTATCCTACAATAAATTCACCAATGAGACTATGCCAGCCTGTCTCTAATCATTTCTTTGCAAATGTTTTTTTTAACTCTCTTAAAAGTTCGAGTATAGAATAGACATGCTTTAAAATCTCTCTGAAGGGCAAAAAGATTGGTTGAAAATGTCTGGATGAAGGTATTTTTTCTCTTGTGTTTTCTCTATTAAAAATCCATGTCTTGCTTGTGGTACACTGCAGACAAGACAAAAAAATTCAGATAGGATTCAATACATACTTTGACTCTCAAGCTCAAGGAATTATCTTCAAAGCCTCCAAACATATCTGTTCAGAAAACATTTTTCTTTTGGAGAAAATATAGCCCTCTTAGATGAGCTCTAGATTGATCAAGATGTCTTTCAGTACAATATAGTTTTGATCTTGCAAACAGATGAACATGGATTTTCAAAATTGTAATACAGAATTTGGTCACATTTTCACTGTTGCTGGTGTGGACCAGTCTCTAAATTGTTTGATTTTACAAATATTTGGTTATTGTGTTTACTGAAAGAGCACAAAGTTAGTATGCATTATATTTGCTTCATGGAGAATTTTACAATATTTTGACAACTATTCTCTTTTCCGAGTCCATATTTCATCGTAATTTTGTAATGCATGATAGGTACAGACACATAGTACAATCAACTCTATAATACATTTTAAATATTGATGTTTGATTTGAAATTGGTTGAAATGGGCTTGTAATGTATTTCTTGAGCATAAGATTCAAGTTGTGATTGATATCCTGTCTGGATTGATTTTTAATAGCAAGAATGGAAAAAAATTACTTTAATGTTGTATTTGTTTACTATATGTATTTTCACTTGGGTCAGACCAATATCTAAATATATAAAATTTGGTATTTTTTTTCTACATTGATTCATTTTATTGGCTTCCATTATATTCTAAAAGTGAACATTTTCAGTTGTCAAAAATCTAAGGAATGTGAATCTATGGTCAGATCAAAGAAAGATTCATTCATATAAACTTGTCCAAAGCACTACACTCTGGGCACAATGTAAAATCAGATATAAAGTTCACATTAAAGTGATAAACTCCTACCTTTTTACATCATATTAATTTGGTTCTGATAAGATGCATTTGCTTAATTACAGTATTGATTCAAAATTCATAATGATTCGGTAACAATATTTGGTCATTGAATTTTGTGTTCAGATTGCTCAAATGACAATTTTCTTTAACTTTGAGGTTCTACAGGTTTAAAGTTCATGTACATATGAGGGTTTGTGAGCTCAAGTATCAGGCTGGCACTGATTTTTAAACAAATGTGACAAAATCAAACTGTTGGGGGTGATAGCAGCTTCCTATTAGGGGTATGAAGAAGATTTTGATGACCTTTTCAGTCCAACATTTTGTGAAGATAGGCAATGTTTGATAGTTTTATATAGTAAAAGTTTGAAAACTCCAACAACAATGACTTAGATACACGGCATGACTTGGAAAACTAGCTCAGTCCTGATGTAATACTCTAACGCAGTTGTTACCAAACTTTTTTGATCGCAACCCAAAATACCATCTTTCGCGACCCAAAATGCAGTACCAGTGTAGGGTTGCGACCTGGAGTTTGGGAACCACTGCTCTAATGTCTGTGACATTGTAAAAGCAGAAACTACAAAGTAGACTTCAACCAAAATTTGGTCCTGGTGCAGATTCAGTTTTGAAGTTTGATTTATTATTACATTAAAAATAATTTATGACTAATATAAATGACTTATTGATGGATACTGTATACACATTAGTTCTGGAAATCAATATCAGGCTTCCTTAAATCACTGTATTTGCCAGATATGAAAACCAGTTCAGAGGTTTTTACTGGCACATACTCGGCAACCAGGCATTGGTTATAGGATATCCCAAATATCGTGATTTAAAATTGCTTTCGATTTGTTGATCTATTTAAATGTAAAATAAGCACCTTAATGAAGTTGGTTATATGGGGGTAAAGAAGTGCAACTTTATTCTTTCATGAACAATATTGTGCTAAATTTCCAAGACTGGCTTCTCAGTACAGATGCATGTTTGTAATTCTAAACAATTTTTTTTTTTTGTAATTGGAAGGCTTATATATGCCTAGATGAGACAATAATAAGTATCAGTTTTACTGCTTGGGAGAGCACTGCTCGCCATGTCAAAGCATAAGCATAATAAGGATGAAAATTGTAACCCTTGGCCAGTGTTTGCAGACAAAAGATTTGCCATATATTACCATGAAGCAACGTGTTAATGGATTTTTTACATCATTGAAAATAGTGCATCTTGGAGGGAGGTACACCTGATTTTGGGCTCATCTGCAGTGAGTTTCTTACAGCCATGTGTGACAGCAATCATGTCAAAAGGATAGAACTGAAGTGTTTGTCACAGGAAAGTGACTTTCCAGCCAAAGCAGTACAGTGTATATGGATTATTCATGCAAAACGTGCATGATAAATTCCTGGACCATGCCATTTCCAATGCATTCACTGTGTTTGAGCCTAACACTATTACTGCAAATGCTAGTGACATGCCACAGCTGGGTAATGATCACTTGACACATGGATTGGTCATTATGGTCAACAAAGAGAGAGAAGTGACTTAGTCATCAGTGCCGATGAAGTAACGAGTGGGGGATTTTCAAGTAGATTGTATAAAACAATTATAGAGGACTGCAAGTAAATGAATTGCTGACAAAAGTTGTTCCAACGAAAGGACGGTACCTGAATGTGATTTTTTTTATAGAGATTTCACAGGTACTTCCAGTGTCCAGTGAGGAGTGTGGATGCAGATTTTCACACCCAAATTTATCAGAACAAAAATGCAGTGCAGGGTCAGTGTTGATACTCTTGGTGAACTTGTGAGAATAAATCTTGTTGCTGTTGATATTAAAGACCTTGATCTGATGCCAGAAGTCAGGAAGTGGAAGGGAAATCAAAACAGACATCTGTATCAAGAAAACAAAGAGAATGATTTTGTCAAACTGACAAAATTTATATGAGTGGATTTACAATGGTGCAAATGTGGGAACATTATGATCACTGACAGGAGCACTAACTACATTTTCCTTAAAAAAAAAAAACCTGACAACCTTGTGTGGAAATCCATAGCAAATGATAGGGATACAGTTGTGGTTTGCTGCTACCACCTGCCTGATGAGACCTATGTAGGGGTTGAAACATTGTATTTTTAATGAATATATATTACAAACAGCAGATTCATCTGTGTCTATGAAGTCTGTCAAAAAAAGTCAAAATGTCCAGTTGAACTTGGGTGTGGGGTGGGTGGGGTGGATTTAAGGATCCCTGATAAACTTTTCCACATGTAATCTGATCAGATATGTCCAGTTTTCATTTTGGTCACAGTGTAGAGATTATCTGACATGCCAGGAGATGTACCATATTTTTTTGCATAGTTTGTACACTTAACTTTGGTCACAGATTTCCACATTTTCTGAGAATTTACAAAAATGTCATAAAAAAAGGCCACAGAAGCATCTGAAGTACTGTATTAGGATGAGAAACATTTTGATCATTGTACAATAAATTCACCAATGAGACTATGCCAGCCTGTCTCTAGTCATTTCTTTGCAAATGGTTTTCAAACTCTCTTAACTGAAAAGTTAGAGTATAGAATAGAGAAATTAAATGCTTTAAAATCAATGTGTAGGGCAAGCAGATTGGTTGAACATGTCTGGATGGAGGTATTTTTTCTCTTGTGTTTTCTCTATTAAAAATCCATGTCTTGTCTGTGGTGTACTGCAGACAAGAGAAAAATAACTTGGATAGGATTCAGTACATACTTTGACTCTCAGGCTCAAGAAATTCACTTCAAAGTCTCCAACCCAACCTGCTTAGAAAGAAAACGTTTTAGAGAGAAGAAGACAAAAAGCACTTTTAGATAAGTGCTAGATATATCAAGTTGTCTTTGAAGAGGATATATTTATGATCTTGCAAACATGCAAATGAGTGGATTTTCAAGATTGTGTTCAAAATTTTGGTCAGATTTTCAGAGTTACAAGTTTGGACCAGTCCCTAAATTGATTGATTTTACAAATGTGTGGTTATTAAAATTTCCATTAAGAGCACAAATTAGGTATACATTATATGTGCTGCTTACAATGTTTGACAGCATGTTGACAAATATTCTCTCTGCCCACTTTGTATTTTAGCCTAATTTTGTAATGTGAGAAAGGTATATAAACATACATGTGACAGAACCTGACACCAAACCAGTAGGTTTACAAATTTTGATCGGTAGATTGGTATCTAACCAGCAGATTGTTATCAAAATAAATTGTATGGGGTTTTAAGGGAATTGAAAAGAAAAAAAAGAAGTGCATGGTTTGCCATAATATGTACTCTTCATACTAAAACAAAACGGCAAGTTTTGAACATCAAACAGATTCTAATGGAAAATGTTATAATACTATTTATTACGAGTCAGTGTATTGTCAATTACATGAAAAAGGATGAGTTATATATCTCATAGTTCACTGCAAAGATTTTTTAAATATTAAATCCACATGTATGAGTTGGACTTGAGATGTATTCCTGAGCCTCATTTCTTGGTGGTTTTTTAGCATTGTGAGAAAGTGCACGTTTTTGACATTTTTACAGGAATTGAACTAAAAAATAGATGAGCTGTCCTTAAATGTTCTTCTAAAAACATCTTAAACAACATAATAACAATTAAACAATAGACAAATAAAAAAAGGTTTTTCACCTGAAATGATTTTTTATCTCGCCTTTATTCAGAGACTTGAAAGCCATCATATATTGCCTTTGATCCCTTTCTTACTTGTAAGACTTGATAGAACATCCTGCATTTAGCCTTAAACTCTCCAAATTACAATAATAATGTAATCAATTGACAGCTTGTCGAGTACACTAGATAAAACATCACCCATTTGGTCTTAGACTTGTCCGATTGCAACAATAATGTAATCAAATAAGAGTTTGTTGAGTAAACTTTTAACCTTAGTTCAATTGCTCAGCCACACATCATTGCACTAGTTATTGTGCTACAGCATTTCAAGTCCCCTGTAGACTGCTTCCCACTCGTTTCTGTAATGGGGGAATAGAATGAGTAAAAAATACTGTTTCTGTTGTCTTAAAAAAAAATGGATATTTTTTAACCTTCAATTTTTCAAAAGTGGTAGATTTTAACTATAAAATGGTATGTGCAGTAGACCGCTTTTAAAACGGTATTTTTTTCCTACTGCCGGTAGAATCAGATGTATGATGGAAACAGGAAAATGATAGTTTCATCAGGAAACATTTTGAACTTTGCCAATTCAGCATGTTTTCTCAAAGACGAAAGGGTAACAGTAACTGTGCATACATGTACAGTATATGTCAGTCAGTCATGAAGTTTCTTTGTTTTGTGCAATGTGCTGTCTTGGGAGAATTCTACTGTACTTAGTTGGGCATGGGGAGATAATCCATAATTTATCTGGGAAGTATGCAGCAAACAACTTGTTTTTCTGGGCACTCTTTTAGTTGAGACAAAAGTGGCTGGATGCAGGAGTACAAAGGATTATAGTGGTTATTATGTTTTTCACCATCAGTAAAAGGTGTGGCTTTTGCAAGTTGCATGTACAGCAACATTATCAAGGAGTTTGATTGACAAAAATAGCTTCCCATTTTAAGATGATTCACTAGTTATCAATAGTATATCTGCACTCCAAGCTTAATAATCAACTTGGAAAAAGAAGAATAAAAAACAAAAATCTGGGTATGATTGAAGATTTCTTAACTTTTGTATTGATATAATGGGTCTACTATAATTTTAAACAAAAATATATTTATAATTTTGACAATCCTTGGTAGTATTGTATTGATATAATGGGTCTACTATAATTTTAAACTTTTGTATATATATAATGGGTCTACTATAATTTTAAACAAAAATATGTTTATTATTTTGACAATCCTTGGTAGTATTGATATAATGGGTCTACTATAATTTTAAACAAAAATATGTTTATAATTTTGACAATCCTTGGTAGTATTGTATTGATATAATGGGTCTACTATCATTTTTAAAAAAAATATATGTTGATAATTTTGACAGTCCTTGGTAGTATTGTATCGATATAATGGGTCTACTATAATAAAAAAAAAAATGTTTATAATTTTGAAATTTTTTTAATACAGTATGACATTTTATTTATTTTATATGTTCACTGATGCTTGTGTATTACGAACTTGAAACTTAGATATTCAGAATAACTCAATTCTTTACTGTTAAGCCAAATTGTTTTCACATTGTGCTGTATATACTGTATATATTGTATATAACAGCAGGCGTCAAGGTAGATTAGTTCCTGTAACTAATTGAGTTACCTTTTCTAAATAGTCCTTATCCTTATTATTATTATTATTATTATTATTATTATTATTATTATTATTATATCAAAGCTAGCACATCTTCATAAAAGAGCATTCGGGCTAATATAAATCCAAACAGAACTACAGAAAACTTGGCTGGCAAGTTAAAAATATTACCTGTTAAAGATCGAATCCATATGAGAAAAGCCAAGTGAATGTACAAGATATCCAATAAATGTGTTCCTGTCTATTTACAGTCACTATTCCAGTGTAGGCTACCTGGTAACACTTCCCACCAGAGATCCATGTCCACCAAACAATTTAAAATTACCAAACCAAATAAGGAATTATTCCAAAGAAGTTTCCAATACTCGTGAATAGTATTCCAGTTGAAATTGGAAATGTCCACTTTATTTCCTTCTTCCAAACTCGATATATCTAGTGGCTTCAGAGATGTAGTTAAAATGAGAATGAAAACAACTGTATTTGTAGTGATGAATGCCTCTGGGCATCATTAAATATACTACCCATCTATTTGGCACTAACTGCATATTGCATGTATATTGACCATGTGGTTTCATATGTATGAATGAGTGTCTGTATGTATGGAGGAAAGAAAGGAAAGGATGAATATAATGTTGTATATGCATGCTGCTGTGTATATGTATGCATATCTGTGTGTATATGTGTGAGTCTGTATATAAATATGTTCCTTTGTATGAGGGCCTCAAGGTAGATTAGTTCTTCAGCTAATTGTGTTACCCTCTTTAAATAAGTCATTATTGTTATTGTTATTATGGAATAGCTAAATTTGGCACTATACTACTGTCATGTACTTGTACTGCTAAGGTTAGACCTAGTTTTTGTAACAGTTTGGTATTTATCTGGTACTAGTTTTTGTAACAGTTTGGTATTTATCTGGTAAAACAATGAAAATATTTTGTTAAAAAAACCTACAAGAGCATTGAATCCTTTTCAAGAGAAAGTGACCACAAGACCATAACTTCATATGGGCATCTAGTTAGGTCCAGATAGTGGCATATCCTGGTTAGTTCAGATACTTTTTCGAGGGGGAAAAAAAAAACAAGACACAAAAAAAACTAATATTGGCCATTGTTTTGAATCCATGGAGCTAAAGATTCAGGTGAAACAATACCATGCATTCATTTTTATAAGCAATATTGGAAAAATCTATTGGAGTTCTGACACCTTTCCTCAACTTTCTCTTCTTTGTTCAGTCATGCCAATGTCATCAGCTGAATGAAATCAGTGTATGGAAAAGAAAATTCAGTTCAAGAGGAATCTTAGAAAGTTAACGGATAATTTTGATGTTACAAAATCAGACCCAGTGATCCTGGGGATATAGAATAGGCATTATGCGCCCTTCTACATGTTGTAAGAGGCAACTATAAAGAAATGCGGTTTGTCCTTCTACATGTTGTAAGAGGCAACTATAAAGAAATGCAGTTTGCCCTTCTACATGTTGTAAGAGGCCACTATAAAGAAATGCGGTTTGCCCAGGGATGCATCCAGTGATGAGTTAACTTTCCAGCTGAGAAGGTCTTGGGTGTTATTTTTAAGAGTGCAGGATATTGAAAAACTTGGACTTTGTTTTTTTTTAATTTTAATGATTCTGAGCTTTTTTGTTTTTTGTGCCTTACATGGGGAGACCTAAACTTACTCGGCAGTGTATAGCCAAGATTTTGCTGATCTGCCATTAAACCTTATTCATACACATTGTGAAACTAGAAAAGACTGCACAGGAAAAGTGGCTGTCCATACTTTGAATTATTTTTGTGAACATTCCTTTTTGTGAAGAAGAGAAACAAAAGTTTAAAAGGAGTACAATTTCAATTAAAGTTGTCCCTCACTATAAAACCCCTTGGTATACTGCAGCCACTATTATAATGTATGGCAGGGATCTGACTAAAATCCCTCAGTATACTGCTGTCTATTATAATGTGTATGGCAGGGATCTCGCTATAAAATCCCTCAGTATACTGCTGTCTCTTATAATGTGTATGGCAGGGATCTGACTATAAAATCCCTCAGTATACTGCTGTCTTTTATAATGTGTATATGGCAGGGATCTGACTATAAAACCCCTCAGTATACTGCTGTCTATAATGTGTATAGCAGGGATCTCGCTATAAAATTCCTCAGTATACTGCTGTCTATTATAATGTGTATATGGCAGAGATCTGACTTTCAAACCCATGAGTATACTGCTGTCTATTATAATGTGTGTATGGCAGGGATCTGACTATCAAACCCATGAGTATACTGCTGTCTATTATAATGTGTGTATGGCAGGGATCTGACTATCAAACCCCTCAGTATACTGCTGTCTATTATAATGTGTATATGGCAGAGATCGGACTATCAAACCCTTCAGTATAATGTGTATATGGCAGAGATCTGACTATCAAACTCCTCAGTATACTGCTGTCTATTATAATGTGTGTATGGCAGAGGTTTTACTAATAAATATAGTAGATGCCTCTGTTATAATTTGTGTATGGCAGGGATTTTAATAATAAATAAAAGGAAAAGGCTACAAGATTGGCATACAATGTGCCATGTGGTTATCTTGTTACTAGAAGCCTCAAGGTTGTGTCACATCTCATTGTTTTGGTGCCACCTTCAAGATCAAAGTTGTAAACTTTGAGGGGTATTGTATATGCTTTTACCATCAACTATTGTGATGTTGATGTGAAATTTGTGGGTGTTTTGAGTATGTGCATCATAGCTGCCTCTGTTTTGAAATTGTCATAAACTTTCTGTGCATGCAACTATAGAGGTATGGGTTAATATGCATAAAAAGAAAGGACATGCAGACATGCTGCTTTTCTAAATATTTCTATTTTAAACTAAGTTTCCATTAAGTTCCATATGACACAAACTTTTGTACCAAAGAACTCCTCACATGAACATATTTGTGAAATAGGCTTAGCATATGATGAATGTTCCAACTGCTGGGAACTTCATAAAAAGTGAGACATGACACGAAAAATATCAAACATTATTCATTTATCATCTGTCCTGCATGAACATGGGGAGTGACAGAATATTAGTTCCATAGCAACCAGATTAAAAATATATTTTGACATGTAAGTAATTGGCCATATTTGGTCAAGCTTTCCAGGAATATTTATAGGCAAGTTTAGTTCTTAATGATTTCCATAGCAACCATTCAACCTCCATAGCAACCTGGTTGAAAAACATTTTTCACATCTCAAAATCAAAGAATTGGAGGAAATATCATGACATGATCTACAAACAAATGTGTGTCTCTTGGTCTCAATCATGGCTAGGTGAGAAACATGATTTTGACATCTTCTAAAAAATCACTTCATTGAATGTTATCAGACTGTAGGAAAATGTTCCATCTGACATGTTTTACTTGATGTTGTGTTTTGTAGCCTCCATAACAGCCACTTATCTTTTAGATCAGCCATGTGGAAACTACATTTTCAGTATTTTTAAAACTACTATGGCAATTTAAGTCAAATCTTTCATATTGTATTGAAGATATTTTTAAAAATATATTTGCTACAACAGTTGTAATCGGGGGCAGGGTGGGTTCTTTCAAACCAGAATTTTTCCTTTTTTTTTTTTTACCTCTAGATATTTTTTGCACCTAATATAATGGATATAACAAGTTCTTTTTGTCAACAAATCAGAGCAAGATATTTTTTTTCAAGCTATTTATGGGGCCTGGAAATTTAAGAAAAAATCAAAGGGCCCTCACCACAAAAAGATTAAGTGACCAGTCTTTAAGTATAAAGCAGCATGGAGACAAACCTCTTAATCTAGTTTTACCTGAAAATTGCTAATATCTTTTGCTTTTAGTTCACTGTGTGACTGTGAGCCATCTCATTACACTTCCTTGATTTTTTAAAGTACGTTTCATTAACCCTTACACAAATCACTTTATTTTTTGAAAAGGAGATGAGCTTTGAATAACAGCCTGTTCAAAATATTTCCTTTTTATACTTTCATGTCAACAAGTGGGCCGTATACGGGATTTACTTTGTCCATCTGTGTGAACTTGGTATGAGCATGTGTTGTGCACCAAAACTGGGACAATGTGACCTACTTTCCAGGATCTATTGAGAACCAACTACATTTAAACCTATTGCCATCAAACTGGGATTAAAGGATTG
Organism: Margaritifera margaritifera; assembly: GCA_029931535.1. Lineage (NCBI taxonomy): Eukaryota > Metazoa > Mollusca > Bivalvia > Unionida > Margaritiferidae > Margaritifera > Margaritifera margaritifera. The sequence continues at coordinate 42,324 of JAQPZY010000264.1, read as the reverse complement.
ATGTGTGTTTCTTACTGTGGCTAGATTGCTGTGACCTAATTTAAGAAAGTATTAAAATTGCTTAAACATTTTGTTCATCCTTCCTGTCTGGGCTGTTAACTCCTTTTTATATCTGAACATAATTACATAAAACTTGCACTATGTGTGCATATTGAGATCAACATATTACACACAAAAACTGGATCACTGTACTCACCTTTGCAGAATTTATCAACAATTGCTTTAAATTTTTTATCGATGCTGATAGTAACACTGAGCCTATTGTAACCAAACTTCTACTGAGAGTGCAACTTAATTAGGATAGGCATGTTTCAAACAAAATTGGGTTGCTATACAAGGACGAGTCTGCTATAATAATCATGACTACCTGGAGGCCCCAATTTCTGTTGACGGCCCCAGAATTTTTATTTTTAAAATATTCCAATCAAAAGTTTGTAAAACTTGCCAGAATTTTTTTCTCATTCCATTCATATCAGTTATATGTGTTACTTGATTGGAACTGTATTTTTATCATTTCCTTATCAGAAGTCATGTTAATCGTACAAAAGCTTGGCATTGCTTTTAGGACTTGTGGTAGTATATGGAAAAATGGGAATCAGTCTAGAAATGGATGAACATAAAATAGAGTTTATGTTTTTGGAGAGCCATGATTGGATAATGAAAAGTAAAATTTGAGTGAAAAAGAATCTTTTGGGAGCTTATCCTATTAATAGCTGAGAAGAATAGAGACAATGTTTTATTGATGGAATTTCAGTCCTTTTACAGACTTGAGTTTGGCGTAACAGGATTGAAGCTGGGTGGGATTAGATCTAGTGAAAATACAAACGACAATTATGTGAATGAGATGTTTATTTATAGTGCATATGAATAATAAAGGAATCTGACACCTTACTCATGCACATAAAGTCCAACAATGGATAAAAAAAAAATGATGTGCACAAAAAGTTAAACAGCGGATATAAGAAAATAACATCGTTCTAATCAAAGAATGGAATTTCAACAAATAAAAAACAATCCTGTATATGAACAGATATGATCAATGTATGGAACTATAACCAAATATGATTAATATATGGAATTATAAACAAAGTATAGTTGACATGTGGATCTGTCGACACCATAGGATCAAAGTGTGAAATTTATAAACAGGTATGATTTTCACTTGTATAGTGATACTGAATTAAATAGTGATATTGAAATAGATTTGATTCTAAAGTGGAATGTATGATATTTATCTTGTGGCATCCACTCGACGATCATGAGATGGTTCTGATTCAACAGCTCTCATCCAGTAGTGAAGAAACAACCTCATGTGGTCTGCTTCTCCCAGCCTGCTGAAGGATACCTCAAGAACCTCTTTGTCCTGCAGACCCACTGGTCCAGAACCTTTGGCCCCTCACAGTGAGAAAACCAGACCCATCATTCCAACCAGCATTACCAATGACCGCAGCATTTGGGTTACATAAAACCCCCGAGTTCAATGACTCCCCGTGAACAGCTAAAAATTATACTGAGTTATTAATACATGAGGTATGGTTATATATTAATACAGTGATATACATTACGCATGCATGCACATGAATTGACTTTGTTATGCATTAAATTATTTCATAACAGCTGGTTGAGATTATTGTTATAATAACCATGTTCGTATATGAATCTGTCTCGGGCAAGAATAATCGCACTGGATTGCAAGAACTCGAAAACTACTCATTGAATGCATACAGCATGTAATTGAATTCAGCTTTTCTGTTCAGCTATGGCTAACTTGAAACGGACTATAGTCTATCAGATAGCATGGCATTATGTGACATAGGTCTGATTCTCTGTAAAAGTTAGAATAAATTCTGAAACATCCAAGATATAAAACAATTCTATCACATAGAACGATAGCAAGAAAGAATATATATTAATTTTTACATACCCCTAGAGCTGGATTGCTTCCTTAAACTGGACAGCTTATTGACAAAATTTGTCTGTATTGTGACTATATAGAGATAATTCTGGGCTGTAAGTATTATGATTGTAGTCAAATCCATGACCAGAGAACTCGAGATAATCAGGTTTCTCACCATCATTACTTTCTAGGTGCAGCAGTGGGTAAACCAAAATAGTTACAGGACATAAGACTTCTTTTTCTGTCTTTTCACGTTTTTTGGGAAAATTCATACAAAGGTTGATGTTGTACTTTAGTGAGTAATGCATTGTACTGAAACAAAATGGAGTGGGGGTAATGTCATGAAATCAATGCAAGGCAAAGTGAACTTCATCTTTCGGGTCTGTTCATGTGAAATGACGGAGTCTGAGGTGACTATTTCGTCTCAATCGCCTCCTAGCATATACCCTGTAACTATTGGGATTCTCCAACATATGTGTGAAAAGATGGCAAGAGAGCAGATAGCTGTATTCCTTCCATAAATATAAATTTTTTGTTGACTAGCAGTTTGGATAGTTGACAGTACATATGGGTAATGGTTGATACAAACATTTGTTTACTTTGAATTGCTTATATTCAACATGTGGTCTGAGATTCATTGGACAAGGTATGCTTGGTCTAGTGTAAAATGCAATAGGACTTTTCTTGTAATTTACCAGATGTTTTTTTGTCATTTTATTTCATGCTTTTTTGTTGAATATGGAATATGCTTTTAAATAGTGGTCAGTATTCTGGTTTGTTGACTTGCATCTCCTGGGTAAATATGCTGCAAAGATTCCTATCTTTTAAAACATGGAACTTTAATTTGATGTGAAATTAATAGTGCCATATGATCACAGGGCACTTTATTTCAATAACACCTGTAAGTAGTAAAACAGAATTACTATAATGCAGTCTTAATTTATATTATGTTATATGAATAAACAGGTAAATTTGTTTTATATTGAAGACTTAATGTTATAAAAAATTGTTTTTGTTTTATATTAAAAACACAACAAACAGCAACTTATACTACCACTACTATTTCACAAGCCAACTTTTCTACCAAACATCAAAATTATTTTACTGGTAATTTTGGTTTATAATATTAACTTGTTTTTATCTGCCATAAAGGGACATCTGAAAATAAATTGCAACAAAAATTATTATTGAGGTTTAGGAGGTTAGAAACCATAAGCCTGTGTGTTTAACATTCCCAAAGTTCTTGTTTTGCAATTGAAAATTCCTAGTTCTAGGGATGGGGGCCACAACATTTTATTGTTGGAGTTATCCCTGCTGTAACATACATTTCAGGATTTGTTTCCAACTTGCTGTAAGAAATGTACCCATCTTCATTTTTACACCACTACATTGATTGATATAAAACTTGCCCTTTTTTGTGTATCTTGGGATGTGATGGGTATGTGTGGCTCACCGACACTAGGTCAGTGTGACCCACTGGTTACCACAAAAAGTGGTGACAAATCTCTCTTTTTCTCTAATTCCAAAACATTTACCTTTTCACCTATTGCTATAAAAGGACACTAAGAATGCATCTTAGAATTAGAGTGCTTAACATATTTCCAGGATTCTGAACACTACTTGTATATGGTGTCTGCGCAAATTATAACACCTTTTAACCCATTTACTACCAAACATGCATGTCAAGTGCGTAAGGGAAATCAGTTATGTCATATATCAAAACTGGGCTGTTGAGACCTACATTCTGTGGTTAGTTGGCAATTCAAAGATACTGACTGATGTCACAGAAGTAGAGGTTATGTTGTGAGCTCCTGTTCACTAACAACTCTAGCTTGCTAGTTAAACTCTGGTTTTTACAAGTAAGACATGAAGATAGACTGGGGGAGGAGTAGCAGGTGCAATTGCACCTATAGTTTCAACAGATTCAATTTGTAAAAGATGGACAAAAATCTAAACAACACAACTTTCTGGCACAACTAACGAGTTTTAATTATCTAGTGTCCTTTGCGACCAGAATTCACTAATGATTTGAATATATTTGGTACCAGATTTTGTTTTCGGACTACCAAATGTTGTTTTCAGACTACTCAACTCTAGGGGTGAAATGATACACCTGTGTCGCATATCGATACGATTCACGATACACAATCTACTAATAATTATTCTTGACTGCTGATGATTAAAGTAACTTATATAGGTAGATTTCGTTTTGTATCGATTCTTCACCTCTTGTATCGATACATGTATCGATATGACAAAAGTATCGATATATCTATGAATTGTTTCACCCCTACTAAACTGTCAGGTTCTAAGGCCAACAAAAAAAATGTGTTTCCGGTCGGCCGAATGTCCCTGTTTCTCGTTCCCAACCCTACCACTTTTCCCCCACCATCCAAATATTTTTTTTAAATAAAAAAAGTCACATTGCCAAAATTGATTTGTGCATCAAATTGAGTCAGTTTTGCCCAGCACTTTGAAGAACTTGAAATCTTCTTCGATTTATAAGTTTTTTTAAAAAAAAACTACCTGCCTACCCTAATTTTAAAACCAGTGCAATAGGAAACATTTTTTGGGGGGCCTAAAGCCCATGGGACTACAAGCAGCATCTGATTTTTTATATTTTCGTATTGGGCAACCCACTGGCAGTTTGTACTCCCTTCTGATTTGAAATCTGAAAATCCTCAAGGATGTAAAACAAAAATTACAAAACTTTATCATTTCATTCATCAATTTAGAATTTCCAACCTGATTATTGGTGGAGGTTATTAACACTGTCATATCGTTTCTTCCATTCCATGCTAAAGATGCTGTATTATTGTGGCTTGGTAAAATGTATTGCACACATAGCCGCAATGGACATCAACATGCAATGTCTCTGATTGAATTGCTTGTGTTTTGTGTATATTCCATTCCATGGACGGAATGCATATTCATAGAGATAAAGCAAGTTTGGCAGTGGGCATAGCATATCTGCAATGAACATTGTTCTGAAAGCCTTTAAATTGGATTGCTTCTACTGTTTTGTGTTTATTCCATTCCACGGACAGGAAGGCATATTCATGTAGATGGGTCCCAATCAACATGCATAAGCCTTCCTGACAATGGAATGCAACAAACACAACACAACACAAGCAATGTACTCCAATGCTCGTGTTGTTTCATGTTTATTCCATTTAAAAAGACAGGAAGGCATATTCATGTAGATGGGGCCCAATCTACATGCATAAGCCTTCCTGACATTGGAATACAACAAACAAAAACAACACAAGCAATTCACTCCAATACTTATGTTGTTTTAATGTTTATTCCATTCCACGGACAGGAAGGCATATTTATGTAGATGGCGCCCAATCTACATGCATAAGCCTTCATGACATTGGAATGCAACAAACACAAAACAACACAAGCAATGTACTCCAATGCTTATGTTGTTTCATGTTTATTCCATTCCACGGACAGGAAGGCATATTTATGTAGATGGCGCCCAATCTACATGCATAAGCCTTCCTGACATTGGAATGGAAAAAACACAAACCAACACAAGCAATTCACTCGTATGCTTATGTTGCTTGCTGTTTATTCCATTCCACGGACAGGAAAGCATATTCATGTAGATGGGGCCCAATCTACATGCAAAAGCCTTCCTGACATTGGAATGGAAAAAACACAAACCAACACAAGCAATTCACTCGTATGCTTATGTTGCTTGCTGTTTATTCCATTCCACGGACAGGAAAGCATATTCATGTAGATGGGGCCCAATCTACATACATAAGCCTTCATGAAATTGGAATGCAATAAACACAAAACAACAAAGCAATCTACTGCAATACTTGTGTTGTTTTAATGTTTATTCCATTCCACGGACAGGAAAGCATATTCATGTAGATGGGGCCCAATCTAAATGCATAAGCCTTCCTGACATTGGAATGCAACAAACACAAAACAACACAAGCAATGTACTCCAAAGCTTTTGTTGTTTCATGTTTATTCCATTCCACGGACAGGAAAGCACATTCATGTAGATGGCGCCCAATCTACATGCATAAGCCTTCCTGACATTGGAATACAACAAACACAAAACAACACAAGCAATGTACTCCAATACTTGTGTTGTTTTAAAGTTTATTCCATTCCACGGACAGGAAAGCATATTCATGTAGATGGGGCCCAATCTACATGCATAAGCCTTCCTGACATTGGAACGCAACAAACATAAAACAACAAGCAATTCACTCCAATGCTTGTGTTGTTTCATGTTTATTCCATTCCACGGGTAGGAAAGCATATTCATGTAGATGGGGCCCAATCTACATGCATAAGCCTTCCTGACATTGGAATACAACAAACACAAAACAACACAAGCAACGTACTCCAATACTTGTGTTGTTTTAATGTTTATTCCATTCCACGGACAGGAAAGCATATTCAGGTAGATGGGGCCCAGTCTACATGCAAAAGCCTTCCTGACATTGGAATGCAACAAACACAAAACAACACAAGCAATGTACTCCAATGCTTCTGTTGTTTCATGTTTATTCCATTCCACGGACAGGAAGGCATATTCATGTAGATGGGGCCCAATCCACATGCATAAGCCTTCCTGATATTGGAATGCAACAAACAAAAACAACACAAGCAATTCACTCCATTGCTTGTATTGTTTCATGTTTATTCCATTCCACGGACAGGAAAGCATATTTATGTAGATGGGGCCCAATCTACATGCATAAGCCTTCCTGATATTGGAATGCAACAAACAAAAAACAACACAAGAAATTCATTCCAATACTTGTATTGTTTTAATGTATATTCCATTCCACGGAGAGGAAGGCATATTTATGTAGATGGCGCCCAATCTACATGCATAAGCCTTCATGATATTGGAATGCAACAAACACAAAACAACACAAGCAATGTACTCCAATACTTGTGTTGTTTTAATGTTTATTCCATTCCACGGACAGGAAGGCACATTCATGTAGTTGGGGCCCAATCTACATGCAAAAGCCTTCCTGACATTGGAATGCAATAAACACAAAACAACAAAGCAATCTACTCCAATACTTGTGTTGTTTTAATGTTTATTCCATTCCACGGACAGGAAAGCATATTCATGTATATGGGGCCCAATCTACATGCATAAGCCTTCCTGACATTGGAATGCAACAAACATAAAACAACACAAGCAATGAACTCCAATGCTTTTGTTGTTTCATGTTTATTCCATTCCACAGACAGGAAAGCATATTCATGTAGATGGGGCCCAATCTGCATGCATAAGCCTTCCTGACATTGGAATGAAACAGACACAAAACAACACAAGCAATGTACTCCAATGCTTTTGTTGTTTCATGTTTATTCCATTCCACGGACAGGAAAGCATATTCATGTAGATGGCGCCCAATCTACATGCATAAGACTGCCTGACATTGGAATACAACAAACACAAAACAACACAAGCAATGTACTCCAATACTTGTTTTGTTTTAATGTTTATTCCATTCCACGGACAGGAAAGCATATTCATGTAGATGAGGCCCAATCTACATGCATAAGTCTTCCTGACAATGGAATGCAACAAACATAAAACAATACAAGCAATGTACTCCAATGCTTGTGTTGTCATGTTTATTCCATTCCACGGATAGGAAAACATATTCATGTAGATGGGGCCCAATCTACATGCATATGCCTTCCTGACATTGGAATACAACAAACACAAAACAACACAAGCAATGTACTCCAATACTTGTGTTGTTTTAATGTTTATTCCATTCCACGGACAGGAAGGAATATTCATGTAGATGGGGCCCAATCTACATTAATATGCCTTCCTGTCCGTGGAATGGAATAAACATGAAACACCATAAGCACTGGAGTGAATTGCTTGTGTTTTCTGTTTGTTTCATTTCAATTTCAGGAAGGGTTATGCAGGCAGATGGGGCCCCATCTACACGAATATGCCTTCCTTTCCGTGGAATGGAATAAACATGAAACAACATAAGTGTTGGAGTTATTCGCTTTTGTTTTGTGTTTGTCGTCATCCAATTTCAGGAAGGTTTATGCATGTAGATGGGGCCCCATCTACATGAATATGCCTTCCTGTCTGTGGAATGGAATAAACATGAAAAAACACATTCATTGGAGTACATTAACAGGTTTTTTCTGGTGGCCTCCATGGGGAAATCAGCAGTGTTAAAATATTCACAAGGTGAAAAGCACCAACAGAGATGTAAAATGGCTTCCAATAATTCACTAGTAAATTACCGGTTGGTACAATATTACTTCTATCTTGCTTTTGTGAAAACATTTTGTTATCATTTTCTGCATTGGTCCTAAGTGACAGACGACATTGAGATTCAGTAAATAAAACTAAAGATAGACTGTACACCTTTCTTACCTTTCCAATGTCAGGAAGGCTTATGTATGTAGATTGGGTCCCATCTACATGAATATGCCTTCCTGTCCGTGGAATGGAATGAACATGAAAAAACACAAGCATTGGAATTCATTGCTTCTGTTATTTTGTGTTTGTTGTCATCCAATTTCAGGAATGTTTATGCATGTAGATGGGGCCCCATCTACATGAATATGCCTTCCTGTCTGTGGAATGGAATAAACACGAAACAACGCATTCATTGGAGTACATTAACAGGTTTTTTTCTCTGTGGCCTCCATGGGGAAATCAGCAGTGTTAAAATATTCACAAGGTGAAAAGCACCAACAGAGATGTAAAATGGCTTCCAATAATTCACTAGTAAATTACCTTTAAGTACAATATTACTTCTATCTTGCTTTTGTAACGACATTTTGTCATCATGTTTTGAATTTGTCTAAAGTGACAAAGGACGTTTACTTTCATTTAATAAAACTAAATATAGGCTGTACACCTTTCTTTACCTTTCCAATGTCAGGAAGGCTTATGCATGTAGATTGGGCCCCATCTACATTAATATGCCTTCCTGTCCGTGGAATGGAATAAACATGAAACACCATAAGTATTGGAGTGAATTGCTTGTGTTTTCTGTTTGTTTCATTTCAATTTCAGGAAGGCTTATGCAGACAGATGGGGCCCCATCTACATGAATATGTCTTCCTGTGCGTGGAATGGAATAAACATGAAGCAACACAAGTATTGAAGTGCATTCCTTCTTTTTGTTTTGTGTTTGTTTCATTCTTTAGTCGGGAAAGCTTATAAATGTAGATTGGGCCCCATCTACATGAATATTCCTTCCTGTCCGTGGAATGGAATAAACATGAAACAACATAAGTGTTGGGAGTTATTCGCTTGTGTTTTGTGTTTGTTGTCATCCAATTTCATGAAGGTTTATGCATGTAGATGGGGCCCCATCTACATGAATATGCCTTCCTGTCTGTGGAATGGAATAAAACATGAAACAACACATTCATTGGAGTACATTAACAAGTTTTTTTGTCGGTGGCCTCCATGGGGAAATCAGCAGTTAAAATATTCACAAGGTGAAAAGTACCAACAGAGTTGTAAAATGGCTTCCAATAATTCACTAGAAAATTACCGGTTGGTACAATATTACTTCCATCTTGCTTTTGTTACAACATTTTGTCATCATTTTCTGCATTGGTCCAAAGTGACACAGGACATTTAGATTCAATAAATAAAACTAAAGATAGGCTGTACACCTTTCTTTACCTTTCCAATGTCAGCAAGGCTTATGCATGTAGGTTGGGTCCCATCTACATGGATATGCCTTCCTGTCCGTGGAATGGAACGTACATGAAAAAAACAAGCATTGGAATTCATTGCTTCTGTTATTTTGTGTTTTTTTCGTCATCCAATGTCAGGAAGGCTTATGCATGTAGATTGGGCCCCATCTACATTAATATGCCTTCCTGTCAGTGGAATGGAATAAACATGAAACACCATAAGCACTGGAGTGAATTGCTTGTGTTTTCTGTTTGTTTCATTTCAATTTCAGGAAGGCTTATGCAGGCAGATGGGGCCCCATCTACACGAATATTCCTTCCTGTCCGTGGAATGGAATAAACATGAAACAACATAAGTGTTGGAGTTATTCGCTTGTGTTTTGTGTTTGTTGTCATCCAATTTCAGGAAGGTTTATGCATGTAGATGGGGCCCCATCTACATGAATATGCCTTCCTGTCTGTGGAATGGAATAAACATGAAACAACACATTCATTGGAGTACATTAGCAGGTTTTTTTCTCTGTGGCCTCCATGGGGAAATCAGCAGTGTTAAAATATTCACAAGGTGAAAAGCACCAACAGAGCTGTAAAAAGTCTTCCAATAATTCACTAGTAAATTACCTTTTAGTACAATATTACTTCTATCTTGCTTTTGTAACGACATTTTGTAAATCATTTTTTGAATTTGTCTAAAGTGACAAAGCACGTTTACATTCATTTCATAAAACTAAAGATAGGCTGTACACCTTTCTTTACCTTTCCAATGTCAGGAAGGCTTAAACATGTAGATTGGGCCCCATCTACATGAATATGCCTTCCTGTCCATGGAATGGAATAAATATGAAACAACATAAGTATTGGAGTGAATCGCTTGTGTTTTGTGTTTGTTGTAATCCAATTTCAGGAAGGCTTATGCATGTAGATGGGGTTCCATCTACATGAATATGCCTTCCTCTCTGTGGAATGGAATAAACAGGAAACAACACAAGCATTGGAGTGCATTAAGAGCTTTTTTTTCTCAGTGGCCTCCATGGGGAAATCAGCAGTGGAAAAACATTTACAATGTGAAAAGAACCAACAGAGATGTAAAATGGCTTCCAATAATTCACTAGTAAATTACCAGTTAGTACAATATTACTTCTATCTTGCTTTTGTGACAACATTTTGTCATCATTTTCTGAATTTGTCTAAAGTGACAAGGGATGTTTAGATTCATTAAATAAAACTAAAGATAGGTTGGACACCTTTCTTTACCTTTCCAACGTCAGGAAGGCTTATGCGTGTAGATTGGGCCCCATCTACATGAATATGCCTTCCTGTGGGTGGAATGGAATAAACATGAAGCAACACAAGTATTGGAGTGCATTGCTTCTTTTTGTTTTGTGTTTGTTTCATTCCAACGTCGGGAAAGCTTATAAATGTAGATTGGAGCCCATCTACATGGATATGCCTTCCTGTCCGTGGAATGGAATAAACATGAAACAACATAAGTGTTGGAGTTATTCGCTTGTGTTTTGTGTTTGTTGTCATCCAATTTCAGGAAGGTTTATGCATGTAGATGGGGCCCCATCTACATGAATATGCCTTCCTGTCTGTGGAATGGAATAAAACATGAAACAATACATTCATTGGAGTACATTAACAGGTTTTTTTCTCGGTTTTCTAAATGGGGAAATCAGCAGTGTTAAAATATGCACAAGGTGAAAAGCACCAACAGAGATGTAAAATGGCTTCCAATAATTCACTAGTAAATTACCGGTTGGTACAATATTACTTCTATCTTGCTTTTGTGAAAAACATTTTGTCATCATTTTCTGCATTGGTCCAAAGTGCATTGGTCCAAAGTGACACAGGACATTTAGATTCAATAAATAAAACTAAAGATAGGCTGTACACCTTCCTTTACCTTTCCAATGTCAGGAAGGCTTATGGATGTAGATTGGGCCCCATCTACATTAATATGCCTTCCTGTCCGTGGAATGGAATAAACATGAAACACCATAAGCACTGGAGTGAATTGCTTGTGTTTTCTGTTTGTTTCATTTCAATTTCAGGAAGGCTTATGCAGGCAGATGGGGCCCCATCTACGCTAATATTCCTTCCTGTCCGTGGAATGGAATAAACATTAAACAACATAAGTGTTGGAGTTATTTGCTTGTGTTTTATGTTTGTTGTCATCCAATTTCAGGAAGGTTTATGCATGTAGATGGGGCCCCATCTACATGAATATGCCTTCCTGTCTGTGGAATGGAATAAACATGAAACAACACATTCATTGGAGTACATTAACAGGTTTTTTTCTCTGTGGCCTCCATGGGGAAATCAGCAGTGTTAAAATATTCACAAGGTGAAAAGCACCAACAGAGATGTAAAATGGCTTCCAATAATTCACTAGTAAATTACCTTTTAGTACAATATTACTTCTATCTTGCTTTTGTAACGACATTTTGTCATCAGTTTTTGAATTTGTCTAAAGTGACAAAGGACGTTTACATTCATTTAATAAAACTAAAGATAGGCTGTACACCTTTCTTTACCTTTCCAATGTCAGGAAGGCTTAAACATGTAGATTGGGCCCCATCTACATGAATATGCCTTCCTGTCCATGGAATGGAATAAATATGAAACAACATAAGTATTGGAGTGAATCGCTTGTGTTTTGTGTTTGTTGTAATCCAATTTCAGGAAGGCTTATGCATGTAGATGGGGCCCCATCTACATGAATATGCCTTCCTCTCTGTGGAATGGAATAAACAGGAAACAACACAAGCATTGGAGTGCATTAAGAGCTTTTTTTTCTCAGTGGCCTCCATGGGGAAATCAGCAGTGGAAAAACATTTACAAGGTGAAATGAACCAACAGAGATATAAAATGGCTTCCAATAATTCACTAGTAAATTACCAGTTTAAGTCAATATTACTTCTATCTTGCTTTTGTGACAACATTTTGTCATCATTTTCTGAATTTGTCTAAAGTGACAAGGGATGTTTAGATTCATTAAATAAAACTAAAGATAGGTTGGACACCTTTCTTTACCTTTCCAACGTCAGAAAGGCTTATGCGTGTAGATTGGGCCCCATCTACATGAATATGCCTTCCTGTGCGTGGAATGGAATAAACATGAAGCAACACAAGTATTGGAGTGCATTGCTTCTTTTTGTTTTGTGTTTGTTTCATTCCAACGTCGGGAAAGCTTATAAATGTAGATTGGGCCCCATCCACATGAATATGCCTTCCTGTCCGTGGAATGGAATAAACATGAAATAACATAAGTGTTGGAGTTATTCGCTTGTGTTTTGTGTTTGTTGTCATCCAATTTCAGGAAGGTTTATGCATGTAGATGGGGCCCCATCTACATGAATATGCCTTCCTGTCTGTGGAATGGACTAAAACATGAAACAATACATTCATTGGAGTACATTAACAGGTTTTTTTCTCGGTTTTCTCCATGGGGAAATCAGCAGTGTTAAAATATTCACAAGGTAAAAAGCACCAACAGAGATGTAAAATGGCTCCCAATAATTCACTAGTAAATTACCGGTTGGTACAATATTACTTCTATCTTGCTTTTGTGAAAAACATTTTGTCATCATTTTCTGCATTGGTCCAAAGTGACACAGGACATTTAGATTCAATAAATAAAACTAAAGATAGGCTGTACACCTTTCTTTACCTTTCCAATGTCAGGAAGGCTTATGGATGTAGATTGGGCCCCATCTACATTAATATGCCTTCCTGTCCGTGGAATGGAATAAACATGAAACACCATAAGCACTGGAGTGAATTGCTTGTGTTTTCTGTTTGTTTCATTTCAATTTCAGGAAGGCTTATGCAGGCAGATGGGGCCCCATCTACGCTAATATTCCTTCCTGTCCGTGGAATGGAATAAACATTAAACAACAGAAGTGTTGGAGTTATTCGATTGTGTTTTGTGTTTGTTGTCATCCAATTTCAGGAAGGTTTATGCATGTAGATGGGGCCCCATCTACATGAATATGCCTTCCTGTCTGTGGAATGGAATAAACATGAAACAACACATTCATTGGAGTACATTAACAGGTTTTTTTCTCTGTGGCCTCCATGGGGAAATCAGCAGTGTTAAAATATTCACAAGGTGAAAAGCACCAACAGAGATGTAAAATGGCTTCCAATAATTCACTAGTAAATTACCGGTTAGTACAATATTACTTCTATCTTTCTTTTGTAACGAGATTTTGTCATCATTTTTTGAATTTGTCTAAAGTGACAAAGGACGTTTACATTCATTTAATAAAACTAAAGATAGGCTGTACACCTTTCTTTACCTTTCCAATGTCAGGAAGGCTTATGCATGTAGATTGGGCCCCATCTACATGAATATGCCTTCCTGTCCATGGAATGGAATAAATATGAAACAACATAAGCATTGGAATTCATTTCTTCTGTTATTTTGTGTTTGTTGTCATCCAATGTCAGGAAGGCTTATGCATGTAGATTGGGCCCCATCTACATTAATATGCCTTCCTGTCCGTGGAATGGAATAAACATGAAACACCATAAGTATTGGAGTGAATTGCTTGTGTTTTCTGTTTGTTTCATTTCAATTTCAGGAAGGCTTATGCAGACAGATGGGGCCCCATCTACATGAATATGTCTTCCTGTGCGTGGAATGGAATAAACATGAAGCAACACAAGTATTGAAGTGCATTCCTTCTTTTTGTTTTGTGTTTGTTTCATTCTTTAGTCGGGAAAGCTTATAAATGTAGATTGGGCCCCATCCACATGAATATTCCTTCCTGTCCGTGGAATGGAATAAACATGAAACAACATAAGTGTTGGGAGTTATTCGCTTGTGTTTTGTGTTTGTTGTCATCCAATTTCATGAAGGTTTATGCATGTAGATGGGGCCCCATCTACATGAATATGCCTTCCTGTCTGTGGAATGGAATAAAACATGAAACAACACATTCATTGGAGTACATTAACAAGTTTTTTTGTCGGTGGCCTCCATGGGGAAATCAGCAGTTAAAATATTCACAAGGTGAAAGGTACCAACAGAGTTGTAAAATGGCTTCCAATAATTCACTAGAAAATTACCGGTTGGTACAATATTACTTCCATCTTGCTTTTGTTACAACATTTTGTCATCATTTTCTGCATTGGTCCAAAGTGACACAGGACATTTAGATTCAATAAATAAAACTAAAGATAGGCTGTACACCTTTCTTTACCTTTCCAATGTCAGCAAGGCTTATGCATGTAGGTTGGGTCCCATCTACATGGATATGCCTTCCTGTCCGTGGAATGGAACGTACATGAAAAAAACAAGCATTGGAATTCATTGCTTCTGTTATTTTGTGTTTTTTTCGTCATCCAATGTCAGGAAGGCTTATGCATGTAGATTGGGTCCCATCTACATTAATATGCCTTCCTGTCAGTGGAATGGAATAAACATGAAACACCATAAGCACTGGAGTGAATTGCTTGTGTTTTCTGTTTGTTTCATTTCAATTTCAGGAAGGCTTATGCAGGCAGATGGGGCCCCATCTACACGAATATTCCTTCCTGTCCGTGGAATGAAATAAACATGACACAACATAAGTGTTGGAGTTATTCGCTTGTGTTTTGTGTTTGTTGTCATCCAATTTCAGGAAGGTTTATGCATGTAGATGGGGCCCCATCTACATGAATATGCCTTCCTGTCTGTGGAATGGAATAAACATGAAACAACACATTCATTGGAGTACATTAACAGGTCTTTTTCTCTGTGGCCTATATGGGGAAATCAGCAGTGTTAAAATATTCACAAGGTGAAAAGCACCAACAGAGATGTAAAATGTCTTCCAATAATTCACTAGTAAATTACCTTTTAGTACAATATTACTTCTATCTTGCTTTTGTAACGACATTTTGTCATCAGTTTTTGAATTTGTCTAAAGTGACAAAGGACGTTTACATTCATTTAATAAAACTAAAGATAGGCTGTACACCTTTCTTTACCTTTCCAATGTCAGGAAGGCTTAAACATGTAGATTGGGCCCCATCTACATGAATATGCCTTCCTGTCCATGGAATGGAATAAATATGAAACAACATAAGTATTGGAGTGAATCGCTTGTGTTTTGTGTTTGTTGTAATCCAATTTCAGGAAGGCTTATGCATGTAGATGGGGTTCCATCTACATGAATATGCCTTCCTCTCTGTGGAATGGAATAAACAGGAAACAACACAAGCATTGGAGTGCATTAAGAGCTTTTTTTTCTCAGTGGCCTCCATGGGGAAATCAGCAGTGGAAAAACATTTACAATGTGAAAAGAACCAACAGAGATGTAAAATGGCTTCCAATAATTCACTAGTAAATTACCAGTTAGTACAATATTACTTCTATCTTGCTTTTGTGACAACATTTTGTCATCATTTTCTGAATTTGTCTAAAGTGACAAGGGATGTTTAGATTCATTAAATAAAACTAAAGATAGGTTGGACACCTTTCTTTACCTTTCCAACGTCAGGAAGGCTTATGCGTGTAGATTGGGCCCCATCTACATGAATATGCCTTCCTGTGGGTGGAATGGAATAAACATGAAGCAACACAAGTATTGGAGTGCATTGCTTCTTTTTGTTTTGTGTTTGTTTCATTCCAACGTCGGGAAAGCTTATAAATGTAGATTGGGGCCCATCTACATGAATATGCCTTCCTGTCCGTGGAATGGAATAAACATGAAACAACATAAGTGTTGGAGTTATTCGCTTGTGTTTTGTGTTTGTTGTCATCCAATTTCAGGAAGGTTTATGCATGTAGATGGGGCCCCATCTACATGAATATGCCTTCCTGTCTGTGGAATGGAATAAAACATGAAACAATACATTCATTGGAGTACATTAACAGGTTTTTTTCTCGGTTTTCTAAATGG
Organism: Margaritifera margaritifera; assembly: GCA_029931535.1. NCBI lineage: Eukaryota > Metazoa > Mollusca > Bivalvia > Unionida > Margaritiferidae > Margaritifera > Margaritifera margaritifera. The sequence continues at coordinate 25,848 of JAQPZY010000264.1, read as the reverse complement.
GGAAATCAGCAGTGTTAAAATATGCACAAGGTGAAAAGCACCAACAGAGATGTAAAATGGCTCCCAATAATTCACTAGTAAATTACCGGTTGGTACAATATTACTTCTATCTTGCTTTTGTGAAAAACATTTTGTCATCATTTTCTGCATTGGTCCAAAGTGACACAGGACATTTAGATTCAATAAATAAAACTAAAGATAGGCTGTACACCTTTCTTTACCTTTCCAATGTCAGGAAGGCTTATGGATGTAGATTGGGGCCCATCTACATTAATATGCCTTCCTGTCCGTGGAATGGAATAAACATGAAACACCATAAGCACTGGAGTGAATTGCTTGTGTTTTCTGTTTGTTTCATTTCAATTTCAGGAAGGCTTATGCAGGCAGATGGGGCCCCATCTACGCTAATATTCCTTCCTGTCCGTGGAATGGAATAAACATTAAACAACATAAGTGTTGGAGTTATTTGCTTGTGTTTTATGTTTGTTGTCATCCAATTTCAGGAAGGCATATTAATGTAGATGGCGCCCAATCTACATGCATAAGCCTTCCTGACATTGGATGACAACAAACACAAAATAATAGAAGCAATGAATTCCAATGCTTGTGTTTTTTCATGTTCATTCCATTCCACGGACAGGAAAGCATATTCATGTAGATGGGACCCAATCTACATGCATAAGCCTTCCTGACATTGGAAAGGTAAAGAAAGGTGTACAGCCTATCTTTAGTTTTATTTATTGAATCTAAATGTCCTGTGTCACTTTGAACCAATGCAGATGACAAAATGTTTTCACAAAAGCAAGATAGAAGTAATATTGTTCCAACCGGTAATTTACTGGTGAATTATTGGAAGCCATTTTACATCTCTGTTGCTGCTTTTCACCTTGTGAATATTTTAACACTGCTGATTTCCCCATGGAGAAAACCGAGAAAAAAACCTGTTAATGTACTCCAATGAATGTGTTGTTTCATGTTTTATTCCATTCCACAGACAGGAAGGCATATTCATGTAGATGGGACCCCATCTACATGCATAAACCTTCCTGAAATTGGATGACAACAAAAACAAAACACAAGCGAATAACTCCAACACTTATGTTGTTTCATGTTTATTCCAATCCTCAAACAGGAAGGCATATTCATGTAGATGGGGCCCAATCTACATTTATAAGCTTTCCCGACGTTGGAATGAAACAAACACAAAACAAAAAGAAGCAATGCACTCCAATACTTGTGTTGCTTCATGTTTATTCCATTCCACCCACAGGAAGGCATATTCATGTAGATGGGGCCCAATCTACGCTCATAAGCCTTCCTGACGTTGGAAAGGTAAAGAAAGGTGTCCAACCTATCTTTAGTTTTATTTAATGAATCTAAACGTCCCTTATCACTTTAGACAAATTCAGAAAATGATGACAAAATGTTGTCACAAAAGCAAGATAGAAGTAATATTCTACTAACCGGTAATTTACTAGTGAATTATTATAAGCCATTTTACATCTCTGTTGGTTCTGTTCACCTTGTAAATGTTTTTCCACTGCTGATTTCCCCATGGAGGCCACTGAGAAAAAAAAGCTGTTAATGTACTCCAATGCTTGTGTTGTTTCCTGTTTATTCCATTCCACAGAGAAGAAGGCATATTAATGTAGATGGGGCCCCATCTACATCCATAAGCCTTCCTGAAATTGGATTACAACAAACACAAAACACAAGCGATTCACTCCAATGCTTATGTTGTTTCATATTTATTCCATTCCATGGACAGGAAGGCATATTCATGTAGATGGGGCCCAATCTACATGTTTAAGCCTTCCTGACATTGGAAAGGTAAAGAAAGGTGTACAGCCTATCTTTAGTTTTATTAAATGAATGTAAACGTCCTTTGTCACTTTAGACAAATTCAAAAACTGATGACAAAATGTCGTTACAAAAGCAAGATAAAAGTATTATTGTACTAACCGGTAATTTACTAGTGAATTATTGGAAGCGGAAGCCATTTTACATCTCTGTGTGTGCTTTTCACCTTGTGAATATTTTAACACTGCTGATTTCCCCATGGAGGCCACAGAGAAAAAAACCTGTTAATGTACTCCAATGAATGTGTTGTTTCATGTTTATTCCATTCCACAAACAGGAAGGCATATTCATGTAGATGTGGCCCCATCTACATGCATAAACCTTCCTGAAATTGGATGACAACAAACACAAAACACAATCGAATAACTCCAACACTTATGTTGTTTCATGTTTATTCCATTCCACGGACAGGAAGGAATATTCGTGTAGATGGGGCCCCATCTGCCTGCATAAACCTTCCTGAAATTGAAATGAAACAAACAGAAAACACAACCAATTCACTCCAGTGCTTATGGTGTTTCATGTTTATTCCATTCCACAGAGAGGAAGGCATATTAATGTAGATGGGGCCCAATCTACATGCATAAACCTTCCTGACATTGGATGACTACAAGCACAAAATAACAGAAGCAATGAATTCCAATGCTTGTGTTTTTTCATGTTCATTCCATTCCACGGACAGGAAGGCATATTCATGTAGATGGGACCCAATCTACATACATATGCCTTCCTAACATTGGAAAGGTAAAGAAAGGTGTACAGTCTATCTTTAGTTTTATTTATTGAATCTCAATGTCGTCTGTCACTTTGGACCAATACAGAAAATGATGACAAAATGTTTTTCACAAAAGCAAGATAGAAGTAATATTGTACAAACCGGTAATTTACTAGTGAATTATTGGAAGCCATTTTACATCTCTGTTGGTGCTTTTCACCTTGTGCATATTTTAACACTGCTGATTTCCCCATGGATAAAACAAAGAAAAAAACTGTTAATGTACTGCAATGAATGTGTTGTTTCATGTTTTATTCCATTCCACAGACAGGAAGGCATATTCATGTAGATGGGGCCCCATCTACATGCAAAAACCTTCATGAAATTGGATGACAACAAACACAAAACACAAGCGAATAACTCCAACACTTATGTTGTTTCATGTTTATTCCATTCCACGGACAGGAAGGCATATTCATGTAGATGGGCTCCAATCTACATTTATAAGCTTTCCCGACGTTGGAATGAAACAAACACAAAACAAAAAGAAGCAATGCACTTCATTACTTGTGTTGCTTCATGTTTATTCCATTCCACCCACAGGAAGACATATTCATGTAGATGGGGCCCAATCTACACGCATAAGCCTTCCTGACGTTGGAAAGGTAAAGAAAGGTGTCCAACCTATCTTTAGTTTTATTTAATGAATCTAAACATCCCTTGTCACTTTAGACAAATTCAGAAAAGCCTAGTCACTTTAGACAAATTCAGAAAATGATGACAAAATGTTGTCACAAAAGATGGGGCCCAATCTACATGTTTAAGCCTTCCTGACATTGGAAAGGTAAAGAAAGGTGTACAGCCTATCTTTAGTTTTATTAAATGAATGTAAATGTCCTTTGTCACTTTAGACAAATTCAAAAACTGATGACAAAATGTCGTTACAAAAGCAAGATGGAAGTAATATTGTACTAACCGGTAATTTACTAGTGAATTATAGGAAGCCATTTTACATCTCTCTTGGTGCTTTTCACCTTGTGAATATTTTAACACTGCTGATTTCCCCATGGAGGCCAGCAGAAAAAACCTGTTAATGTATTCCAATGAATGTGTTGTTTCATGTTTATTCCATTCCACAGACAGGAAGGCATATTCATGTAGATGGGGCCCCATCTACATGCATAAACCTTCCTGAAATTGGATGACAACAAACACAAAACACAAGCGAATAACTACAACACTTATGTTGTTTCATGTTTATTCCATTCCACGGACAGGAAGGAATATTCGTGTAGATGGGGCCCCATCTGCCTGCATAAGCCTTCCTGAAATTGAAATGAAACAAACAGAAAACACAAGCAATTCACTCCAGTGCTTATGGTGTTTCATGTTTATTCCATTCCACGGACAGGAAGGCATATTAATGTAGATTGGGCCCAATCTACATGTTTAAGCCTTCCTGACATTGGAAAGGTAAAGATAGGTGTACAGCCTATCTTTAGTTTTATTTATTGAACCTAAATGTCCTGTGACACTTTGGACCAATGCAGAAAATGATGACAAAATGTTTTTCACAAAAGCAAGATAGAAGTAATATTGTACCAACCGGTAATTTACTAGTGAATTATTGGGAGCCATTTTACATCTCTGTTGGTGCTTTTTACCTTGTGAATATTTTAACACTGCTGATTTCCCCATGGAGAAAACCGAGAAAAAAACCTGTTAATGTACTCCAATGAATGACGAAAAAAAAACACAAAATAACAGACGCAATGCATTCCAATCCTATTTTTTTTCATGTACATTCCATTCCACGGACAGGAAGGCATATCCATGTAGATGGGACCCAACCTACATGCATAAGCCTTCCTGACATTGGAAAGGTAAAGAAAGGTGTACAGCCTATCTTTAGTTTTATTTATTGAATCTAAATGTCCTGTGTCACTTTGGAACAATGCAGAAAATGATGACAAAATGTTGTCACAAAAGCAAGATGGAAGTAATATTGTACCAACCGGTATTTTACTAGTGAATTATTGGAAGCCATTTTACAACTCTGTTGGTACTTTTCACCTTTTGAATATTTTAACTGCTGATTTACCCATGGAGGCCACCGACAAAAAGACTTGTTAATGTACTCCAATGAATGTGTTGTTTCATGTTTTATTCCATTCCACAGACAGGAAGGCATATTCATGTAGATGGGGCCCCATCTACATGCATAAACCTTCATGAAATTGGATGACAACAAACACAAAACACAAGCGAATAACTCCCAACACTTATGTTGTTTCATGTTTATTCCATTCCACGGACAGGAAGGAATATTCATGTAGATGGGGCCCAATCTACATTTATAAGCTTTCCCGACTAAAGAATGAAACAAACACAAAACAAAAAGAAGCAATGCACTTCAATACTTGTGTTGCTTCATGTTTATTCCATTCCATGCACAGGAAGACATATTCATGTAGATGAGGCCCCATCTGTCTGCATAAGCCCTCCTGAAATTGAAATGAAACAAACAGAAAACACAAGCAATTCACTCCAATGCTTATGGTGTTTCATGTTTATTCCATTCCACGGACAGGAAGGCATATTAATGTAGATGGCGCCCAATCTACATGCATAAGCCTTCCTGACATTGGATGACAACAAACACAAAATAATAGAAGCAATGAATTCCAATGCTTGTGTTTTTTCATGTTCATTCCATTCCACGGACAGGAAAGCATATTCTTGTAGATGGGACCCAATCTACATGCATAAGCCTTCCTGACATTGGAAAGGTAAAGAAAGGTGTACAGCCTATCTTTAGTTTTATTTATTGAATCTAAATGTCCTGTGTCACTTTGAACCAATGCAGATGACAAAATGTTTTCACAAAAGCAAGATAGAAGTAATATTGTTCCAACCGGTAATTTACTGGTGAATTATTGGAAGCCATTTTACATCTCTGTTGCTGCTTTTCACCTTGTGAATATTTTAACACTGCTGATTTCCCCATGGAGGAAACCGAGAAAAAAACCTGTTAATGTACTCCAATGAATGTGTTGTTTCATGTTTTATTCCATTCTACAGACAGGAAGGCATATTCATGTAGATGGGACCCCATCTACATGCATAAACCTTCCTGAAATTGGATGACAACAAACACAAAACACAAGCGAATAACTCCAACACTTATGTTGTTTCATGTTTATTCCAATCCTCAAACAGGAAGGCATATTCATGTAGATGGGGCCCAATCTACATTTATAAGCTTTCCCGACGTTGGAATGAAACAAACACAAAACAAAAAGAAGCAATGCACTCCAATACTTGTGTTGCTTCATGTTTATTTCATTCCACCCACAGGAAGGCATATTCATGTAGATGGGGCCCAATCTACGCTCATAAGTCTTCCTGACGTTGGAAAGGTAAAGAAAGGTGTCCAACCTATCTTTAGTTTTATTTAATGAATCTAAACGTCCCTTATCACTTTAGACAAATTCAGAAAATGATGACAAAATGTTGTCACAAAAGCAAGATAGAAGTAATATTCTACTAACCGGTAATTTACTAGTGAATTATTATAAGCCATTTTACATCTCTGTTGGTTCTGTTCACCTTGTAAATGTTTTTCCACTGCTGATTTCCCCATGGAGGCCACTGAGAAAAAAAAGCTGTTAATGTACTCCAATGCTTGTGTTGTTTCCTGTTTATTCCATTCCACAGAGAGGAAGGCATATTCATGTAGATGGGGCCCCATCTACATGCATAAGCCTTCCTGAAATTGGATTACAACAAACACAAAACACAAGCGATTCACTCCAATACTTATGTTGTTTCATGTTTATTCCATTCCATGGACAGGAAGGCATATTCATGTAGATGGGGCCCAATCTACATGTTTAAGCATTCCTGACATTGGAAAGGTAAAGAAAGGTGTACAGCCTATCTTTAGTTTTATTAAATGAATGTAAACGTCCTTTGTCACTTTAGACAAATTCAAAACATGATGACAAAATGTCGTTACAAAAGCAAGATAGAAGTAATATTGTACTAACCGGTAATTTACTAGTGAATTATTGGAAGCCATTTTACATCTCTGTGTGTGCTTTTCACCTTGTGAATATTTTAACACTGCTGATTTCCCCATGGAGGCCACAGAGAAAAAAACCTGTTAATGTACTCCAATGAATGTGTTGTTTCATGTTTATTCCATTCCACAGACAGGAAGGCATATTCATGTAGATGTGGCCCCATCTACATGCATAAACCTTCCTGAAATTGGATGACAACAAACACAAAACACAATCGAATAACTCCAACACTTATGTTGTTTAATGTTTATTCCATTCCACGGACAGGAAGGAATATTCGTGTAGATGGGGCCCCATCTGCCTGCATAAGCCTTCCTGAAATTGAAATGAAACAAACAGAAAACACAAGCAATTCACTCCAGTGCTTATGGTGCTTCATGTTTATTCCATTCCACAGAGAGGAAGGCATATTAATGTAGATGGGGCCCAATCTACATGCATAAACCTTCCTGACATTGGATGACAACAAGCACAAAATAACAGAAGCAATGAATTCCAATGCTTGTGTTTTGTCATGTTCATTCCATTCCACGGACAGGAAGGCATATTCATGTAGATGGGACCCAATCTACATACATATGCCTTCCTGACATTGGAAAGGTAAAGAAAGGTGTACAGTCTATCTTTAGTTTTATTTATTGAATCTCAATGTCGTCTGTTACTTTGGACCAATGCAGAAAATGATGACAAAATGTTTTTCACAAAAGCAAGATAGAAGTAATATTGTACAAACCGGTAATTTACTAGTGAATTATTGGAAGCCATTTTACATCTCTGTTGGTGCTTTTCACCTTGTGAATATTTTAACACTGCTGATTTCCCCATGGAGAAAACAAAGAAAAAAAACTGTTAATGTACTGCAATGAATGTGTTGTTTCATGTTTTATTCCATTCCACAGACAGGAAGGCATATTCATGTAGATGGGGCCCCATCTACATGCATAAACCTTCATGAAATTGGATGACAACAAACACAAAACACAAGCGAATAACTCCAACACTTATGTTGTTTCATGTTTATTCCATTCCACGGACAGGAAGGCATATTCATGTAGATGGGCTCCAATCTACATTTATAAGCTTTCCCGACGTTGGAATGAAACAAACACAAAACAAAAAGAAGCAATGCACTTCATTACTTGTGTTGCTTCATGTTTATTCCATTCCACCCACAGGAAGACATATTCATGTAGATGGGGCCCAATCTACACGCATAAGCCTTCCTGACGTTGGAAAGGTAAAGAAAGGTGTCCAACCTATCTTTAGTTTTATTTAATGAATCTAAACATCCCTTGTCACTTTAGACAAATTCAGAAAATGATGACAAAATGTTGTCACAAAAGATGGGGCCCAATCTACATGTTTAAGCCTTCCTGACATTGGAAAGGTAAAGAAAGGTGTACAGCCTATCTTTAGTTTTATTAAATGAATGTAAATGTCCTTTGTCACTTTAGACAAATTCAAAAACTGATGACAAAATGTCGTTACAAAAGCAAGATGGAAGTAATATTGTACTAACCGGTAATTTACTAGTGAATTATAGGAAGCCATTTTACATCTCTCTTGGTGCTTTTCACCTTGTGAATATTTTAACACTGCTGATTTCCCCATGGAGGCCAGCAGAAAAAACCTGTTAATGTATTCCAATGAATGTGTTGTTTCATGTTTATTCCATTCCACAGACAGGAAGGCATATTCATGTAGATGGGCCCCCATCTACATGCATAAACCTTCCTGAAATTGGATGACAACAAACACAAAACACAAGCGAATAACTCCAACACTTATGTTGCTTCATGTTTATTCCATTCCGCGGACAGGAAGGCATATTCGTGTAGATGGGTCCCCATCTGCCTGCATAACCCTTCCTGAAATTGAAATGAAACAAACAGAAAACACAAGCAATTCACTCCAATGCTTATGGTGTTTCATGTTTATTCCATTCCACGGACAGGAAGGCATATTCATGTAGATGGGGCCCATCTACATGAATATGCCTTCCTGTCCGTGGAATGGAATAAACATTAAAACAACACAAGTATTGGAGTACATTGCTTGTCTTGTTTTGTGTTTGTTGTATTCCAATGTCAGGAAGGCTTATGCATGTAGATTGGGCCCCATCTACATGAATATGTTTTCCTATCCGTGGAATGGAATAAACATGACAACACAAGCATTGGAGTACATTGCTTGTGTTGTTTTATGTTTGCTGCATTCCAGTGTCAGGAAGTCTTATGCATGTAGATTGGGCCCCATCTACATGAACATGCTTTCCTGTCCGTGGAATGGAATAAACATTAAAACAACACAAGTATTGGAGTACATTGCTTGTGTTGTTTTGTGTTTGTTGTATTCCAATGTCAGGCAGTCTTATGCATGTAGATTGGGCGCCATCTACATGAATATGCTTTCCTGTCCGTGGAATGCAATAAACATGAAACAACAAAAGCATTGGAGTTCATTGCTAGTGTTGTTTTATGTTTGTTGCATTCCAATGTCAGGAAGGCTTATGCATGTCGATTGGGCCCCATCTACATGAATATGCTTTCCTGTCCTTGGAATGGAATAAACATTAAAACAACATTAGTATTGGAGTAGATTGCTTTGTTGTTTTGTGTTTATTGCATTCCAATGTCAGGAAGGCTTTTGCATGTAGATTGGGCCCCATCTACATGACTATGCTTTCCTGTCCGTGGAATGGAATAAACATGAAACAACATAAGCATATGAGTGAATTGCTTGTGTTGTTTTGTGTTTGTTGCATTCCAATATCATGAAGGCTTATGCATGTAGATTGGGCGCCATCTACATAAATATGCCTTCCTGTCCGTGGAATGGAATAAACATTAAAACAACACAAGTATTGGAGTGAATTTCTTGTGTTGTTTTTGTTTGTTGTATTCCAATTTCAGGAAGGCTTATGCATGTAGATTGGGCCCCATCTACATAAATATACCTTCCTCTCCGTGGAATGGAATAGACATTAAAACAAGACAAGCATTGGAGTGTATTTCTTCTGTTGTTTTTTGTTTGTTGCATTCCAATATCAGGAAGGCTTATGCATGTAGATTGGGCCCCAGCTACATAAATATGCTTTCATGTCCGTGGAATGGAATAAACATGAAACAATACAAGCAATGGAGTGAATTCCTTGTGTTGCTTTTGTTTGTTGCATTCCAATATCAGGAAGGCTTATGCATGTAGATTGGGCCCCATCTACATGAATATGCCTTCCTGTCCGTGGAATGGAATAAACATGAAACAACACAAGCATTGGAGTACATTGCTTGTGTTGTTTTGTGTTTGTTGCATTCCAATGTCAGGAAGGCTTATGCATGTAGATTGGGCCCCATCTACATGAATATGCTTTCCTGTCCGTGGAATGGAATAAACATTAAAACAACACAAGTATTGGAGTACATTGCTTGTGTTGTTTTGTGTTTGTTGTATTCCAATGTCAGGAAGGCTTATGCATGTAGATTGAGCGCCATCTACATGAATGTGCTTTCCTGTCCGTGGAATGGAATAAACATGAAACAACACAAGCATTGGAGTACATTGCTTGTGTTGTTTTGTGTTTGTTGCATTCCAATGTCAAGAAGGCTTATGCATGTAGATTGGTCCCCAACTACATGAATGTGCCTTCCTGTCCGTGGAATGGAATAAACATTAAAACAACACAAGTATTGGAGTACATTGCTTGTGTTGTTTTGTATTTGTTGTATTCCAATGTCAGGAAGGCTTATGCATGTAGATTGGGCGCCATCTTCATGAATATGCTTTCCTGTCCGTGGAATGGAATAAACATGAAACAATAAAAGCTTTGGAGTACATTGCTTGTGTTGTTTTGTTTTTGCTGCATTCCAATGTCAGGAAGGCTTATGCATTTAGATTGGGCCCCATCTACATGAATATGCTTTCCTGTCCGTGGAATGGTATAAACATTAAAACAACACAAGTATTGCAGTAGATTGCTTTGTTGTTTTGTGTTTATTGCATTCCAATGTCAGGAAGGCTTTTGTATGTAGATTGGGCCCCATCTACATGAATATGCTTTCCTGTCCGTGGAATGGAATAAACAGCTAGCAACATAAGCATATGAGTGAATTGCTTGTGTTGGTTTGTGTTTTTTGCATTCCATTGTCAGGAAGGCTTTTGCATGTAGATTGGGCCCCATCTACATGAATATGCTTTCCTGTCCTTGGAATGGAATAAACATGAAACAACATAAGCATTGGAGTGAATTGCTCATGTTGTTTTGTGTTTGTTGCATTCCAATGTCATGAAGGCTTATGCATATAGATTGGGCGCCATCTACATAAATATGCCTTCCTGTCTGTGGAATGGAATAAACATTAAAACAACACAAGTATTGGAGTGAATTGCTTGTGTTGTTTTTGTTTGTTGTATTCCAATGTCAGGAAGGCTTATGCATGTAATTGGGCCCCATCTACATGAATATGCCTTCCTGTCTGTGGAATGGAATAAACAAGAAACAACATAAGCATACGAGTGAATTGCATGTGTTGTTTTTTGTTTGTTGCATTCCAATATCATGAAGGCTTATGCATATAGATTGGGCCCCATCTACATGAATATGCCTTCCTGTCTGTGGAATGGAATAAACATGAAACAACACGAGCATTGGAGTACATTGCTTGTGTTGTTTTGTGTTTGTTGCATTCCATTGTCAGGAAGGCTTATGCATGTTGATTGGGACCCATCTACATGAATATGTCTTCCTGTCCGTGGAATGGAATAAACACAAAACAGTAGAAGCAATCCAATTTAAAGGCTTTCATAACAATGTTCATTGCAGATATGCCATGCCCACTGTCAAACTTGCTTTATCTCTATGAATATGCATTCCGTCCATGGAATGGAATATACACAAAACACAAGCAATTCAATCAGAGACATTGCATGTTGATGTTCATTGCGGCTATGTGTGCAATACATTTTACCAAGCCACATTAATACAGCATCTTTAGCATGGAATGGAAGAAACGATATGACAGTGTTAATAACCTCCACCAATAATCAGATTGAATATTCTAAATTGATGAATGAAATGACAAAGTTTTGTGATTTTTGTTTTACATCCTTGAGGATTTTCAGATTTCAAATCAGAAGAAAGTACAAACTGCCAGTGGGTTGCCCAATACGAAAATATAAAAAATCAGATGCTGCTTGTAGTCCCATGGGCTTTAGGCCCCCCAAAAAATGTTTCCTATTGCACTGGTTTTAAAATTAGGGTAGGCAGGTAGGTGTTTTTTTAAAACTTATAAATCGAAGATTTCAAGTTCTTCAAAGTGCTGGGCAAAACTGACTCAATTTGATGCACAAATCAATTTTGGCAATGTGACTTTTTTTATTTAAAAAAATATTTGGATGGTGGGGGAAAAGTGGTAGGGTTGGGAACGAGAAACAGGGACATTCGGCCGACCGGAAACACATTTTTTTTTGTTGGCCTTAGAACCCGACAGTTTAGTAGGGGTGTAACAATTCATAGATATATCGATACTTTTGTCATATAGATACATGTATCGATACAAGAGGTGAAGAATCGATACAAAACGAAATATACCTATATAAGTTACTTTAATCATCAGCAGTCAAGAATAATTATTAGTAGATTGTGTATCGTGAATCGTATCGATATGCGCCACAGGTGTATCATTTCACCCCTAGAGTTGAGTAGTCTGAAAACAACATTTGGTAGTCCGAAAACAAAATCTGGTACCAAATATATTCAAATCATTAGTGAATTCTGGTCGCAAAGGACACTAGATAATTAAAACTCGTTAGTTGTGCCAGAAAGTTGTTTTGTTTAGATTTTTGTCCATCTTTTACAAATTGAATCTGTTGAAACTATGGGTCCAATTGCACCTACTACACCTCCCCCAGTCTATCTTCAAGACTTACTTGTAAAAACCAGAGTTGAACTTGCAAACTAGAGTTGTTAGTGGACAGGAGCTCACAAGATAATCTCCACTTCTGTGACATCAGTTAGTATCTTTGATTGGCCAACTAACCACAGAATGTAGGTCTAAACAACCCAGTTTTGATATATGACATAACTGATTTCTCTTATGCACTTGACATGCATGTTTGGTAGTAAATGGGTTTAAAGGTGTTATAATTTGCACACAGACACCATATATAAGTAGTGTTCAGAATCCTGGAAATGTGTTAAACACTTTAATTCTAAGATGCATTCTTAGTGTCCTTTTATAGCAATTGGCGAAAATGTACATGTATCAAAATTAGAGACAAAGAGAGATTTGTCACCACTTTTTGTAGTAACCAGTAGGTCACATTGACCTAGTGTCGATGAGTCACACATACCCATTCCATCTCAAGATGCACAAAAAAGGGCAAGTTTTATATCAATCAATGTGGTGGTGTTAAAATGCAGATGGGTACATTTCTAACAGCAATTTTGAAACAAATCCTGAATTGTATGTTACAGCAAGGAGGACTCCAACAATAAAATGTTGTGGCCACCATCCCTTGAACTAGGAATTTTAAATTGCAAAACAAGTACTTTTGGGAATATTAAACACACAGGCTTATGGTTTCTAACCTCCTAAACCTCAATAATAATTTTTGTTGCAATTTATTTTCAGATGTCTCTTTATAGCAGATAAAAAAAAGTTAATATTATAAACCAAAATTACCAGTAGTTGTATAATTTTGATGTTTGGTAGAGAAGTTGGCTTGTGAAATAGTAGTGGTAGTAGAAGTTGCTGTTGTTGTGTTTTTAAAATAAAACCAAAATTTTTTTTTGTATAACATTAAGTCTTCAATATAAAACAAAGTTACCTGTGTATTCATGTAACATAATATAAATTAAGACTGCATTATAGTAATTCTGTTTTACTACTTACATGTGTTATTGAAATAAAGTGCCCTGTGATCATATGGCACTATTAATTTCACATACCGGTAATATTAAAGTTCCATGTTTTAAAAGATAGGAATCTTTGCAGCATATTTACCCAGCAGACACAAGTCAACAAACCAGAATACTGACCACTATTTAAAATCATATTTCATATTCAACAAAAAAGCATGAAATAAAATGACAAAAAAATATCATCTGGTTAATTACAAGTAAAGTAGTTGAAAAAGTCCTTTTGCATTTTACACTAGACCAAGCATACCTTGTCCAATGAATCTCAGACCATGTGTTGAATATAAGCAATTCAAAGCAAAAAAATGTTTGTATCAACCATTACACATATGTAGTCAACTATCCAAACTGCTAGTCAACAAAAAATTTATATTTATGGATGGAATACAGCTATCTGCTCTCTTTGCAGCTTTTCAACAGTGCACATATATTGGAGAATCCCAATAGTTACAGGGTATATGCTATGAGGCGATCGAGACGAAATAGTCACCTTAGACACCGTCATTTCACATTAACAGACCCGAAAGATGAAGTTCACTTTACATTGAATTGATTTCATGACATTACCCCGACTCCATTTTGTTTCAGTACAATGCAATGATCACTAAAGTACAACATCGAACTTTGTGTCAATTTTCCCCAAAAAGGTGAAAAGATAGAAAAAGAAGTCTTATGTCCTGTAGCTATTTTGGTTTACCCACTGCTGAACCTAGAAAGTACTGATGGTGAGAAACCTGATTATCTCGAGTTCTCTGGTCATGGATTTGACTACAGTCATAATACTTACAGCCCAAAATTCTCTCTATATAGTCACAATACAGACATACGTGTATTTTGTCAATAAGCTGTCCACTTTATGGAAGCAATCCAGCTCTAGAGGTATGTAAAAATTAATATATATTCTTTCTTGCTATCGTTCCATGTGATAGAATAGTTTTATATCTTGGATGTTTCAGAATTTTTTTAATTCCAACTGTCACATAATGCCATGCTATATGATAGACTATAGTCCATTTCAAGTTAGCCATAGCTAAACAGACAAGTTGAATTCAATTACATGCTGTATTCATTCAATGAGGAGTAGTTTTCGAGTTCTTGCAATCCAGTGCGATTATTCTTGCCCGAGATAGATTCATATATGAACATGGTTATTATAATAATCTCAACCAGTTCTTATGAAATGATTTAATGCACAACAAAATCAATTCATGTGTACGCATGTTTAATGTCTATTACTGTATTCATATTTAACTGTACCTCATGTATTAATAATTCAGTATAATTTTAGCTGTTCACGGGGAGTCATTGAACTCTGGGGTTTTATGTAACCCGAATGTTGCGATCATTGGTAACGCTGGTTGGAATGATGGGTCTGGTTTTCTCAGTGCGAGGGGCCAAAGGTTCTGGACCAGTGGGTCTGCAGGACAAAGAGGTTCTTGAGGTATCCTTCGGCAGGCTGAGAGAAGCAGACCACATGAGGTTGTTTCTTCACTACTGGGCGAGAGCTGTTGAATCAAAACCATCTCATGATTGTCGAGTGGATGCCACAAGATAAATATCATACATTCCACTTTAGAATCAAATCTATTTCAATATCACTATACGAGTGAAAATCATACCTGTTTATAAATTTCATACTTTGATCCAATGGTGTTGACAGATCCACATGTCAACCATACTTTGTGTATAATTCCATATATTAATCATATTTGGTGATATAAGTAATTCCATACATTGATCATATCCGTTCATATACAGGATTATTTGTGTTTATTTGTTGAAATTCCATTCTTTGATTAGAACTATGTTATTTTCTTTTATCCACTGTTGAACTTTGTGCAGATCATTTTTTTTATCCATTGTTGGACATTATGTGCACAAGTAAGGAGTCAGATTCCTTTATTATTCATATGCACTATAAATAAACATCTCATTCATGCAATTGTCTTTTGTATTTTCACTATATCGAATCCCACCCAGCTTCAATCCTGTTACGCCAAACTCAAGTCTGTAAAAGAACTGAAATTCCATCAATAAAACATTGTCTCTATTTTTCTCAGCTATAAACAGGATAAGCTCCCAAAAGATTCTTTTTCACTAAAATTTTAGTTTTCTTTATCCAATCATGGCCCTCCAAAAACATAAACTCTACTTTATGTTCATCCATTTCTAGACTGGTTCCCATTTTTCCATATACTACCACAAGTCCTAAAAGCAATGCCAAGCTTTTGTATGATTAACACGACTTCTGATAAGGAAATGGTAAAAGTACAGTTCCAATCAAGTAACACATGTAACTGATATGAATGGAATGAGAAAAATTCTGGCAAGCAAGTTTTACTAACTTTTGATCGAGATATTTTAAAAATAAAAATGTTTAATCAATTTTAATAATCTTTTTGTGGTGAGGGCCCTTTTGATTTTTTCTTAAATTTCTAGGCCCCATAAATAGCTTGAAAAAAAATATCTTGCTCTGATTTGAAGACAAAACGAACTTCTTATATCCATTATATTAGTTGCAAAAAATATCTTGAGGAAAAGAAAGAAAAAAAAGAGGAAAAATTCTGGTTTCAAAGACACCCCCCCCCCCCTGCGCCCTGATTACAACTATTGTAGGAAATATATTTTTAATAATATCTTCAATACAATATAAAAGATTTGACTTAAATTGCCATAGTAGTTTTAAAAATACTGAAAATGTAGTTTCCACATGGCTGATCTAAAAGATAAGTGGCTGTTATGGAGGCTACAAAACACAACCTCGAGTAAAACATTTCCCTACAGTCTGATAACATTCAATGAAGTGATTTTGTAGAAGATGTCAAAATCGTGTTTCTCACCAAGCCATCATTGAGACCAAGAGACGCACATTTATTTGTAGATATGTCATGATATTTCCTCAAATTTTTTTATTTTGAGATGTGAAAAATGTTTTTCAACATGGTCAATATACATGCAATATGCAGTTAGTGCCAAATAGATGGGTAGTATATTTAATGATGCCCAGAGGCATTCATCACTACAAATACAGTTGTTTTCATTCTCATTTTAACTACATCTCTGAAGCCACTAGATACATCGAGTTTGGAAGAAGGAAATAAAGTGGACATTTCCAATTTCAACTGGAATACTATTCATGAGTATTGGAAACTTCTTTGGAAATATTCCTTATTTGGTTTGGGAATTTTTAATTGTTTGGTGGACATGGATCTCCGGTGGGAAGTGTTACCAGATAGCCTATACTGGAATAGTGACTGTAAATAGACAGGAACACTTTTATTGGATATCTTGTACATTCACTTGGCTTTTCTCAAATGGATTCGGTCTTTAACAGGTAATATTTTTAACTTGCCAGCCAAGTTTTCTGTGTTCTGTTTGGATTGATATTAGCCTGAATGCTCTTTCATGAAGATGTGCTAGCTTTGATATAATAATAAGAAGAATAATAATAATGATAATGACTATTTAGAAAAGGTAACTCAATTAGTTACAGTAACTAATCTACCTTGACGCCTTCTGTTATGTACAATATATACAGTATATACAGCACAATGTGACAACAATTTGGCTTAACAGTAAAGAATCAGGTTGTTCTGAATATCGAAGTTTCAAGTACATAATACACAAGCATCAGTGAACATATTAAAATAAATAAAATGTCGTACTGTATAAACAAATTGTCAAAATTATAAACATTTTTGTTTCAAATTATATTAGACCCATTATATCAATACTGTATTAAAAAATTCTCAAAATTATAAACATATTTTTGTTTAAAATTATATTAGACCATTATCTCATTTCAATACTACCAAGGATTGTCAAAATTAAAAACATTTTTGTTTAAAATTATAGTAGACCCATTATATCAATACAAAAGTTTAAAATTATAGTAGATCCATTATATCAATACAACACTAGCAAGGATTGTCAAAATTATAAATATATTTTTGTTTACAATTATAGTAGACCCATTATATCAATACAAATGTTAAGAAATCTTCAATCATACCCAGATTTTTGTATTTTATTCTTTTTTCAAGTTGATTATTAAGCTTGGAGTGCAGATATACTATTGATAACTAGAGACTAATCTTAAAATGGGAAGCTATTTGTGTCAATCAAACTCCTTGATAATGTTGCTGTACATGCAACTTGCAAAAGCCACACCTTTCACAGATGGTGAAAAACAAACATTATACTGATGGTGAAAAACATAATAACCACTATAAACCTTCTTACTCCTGCATCCAGTCACTTTTGTCTCAAAAAAAAGAGTGCCCAAAAAAACAAGTTGTTTGCTGCATACTTCCCAGATAAATTATGGATTATCTCTCCGTGTCCAACTAAGTATAGTAGAATTCTCGCAAGAAAGCACATTTCACAAAAAAAGAAACTTCATGAATGACTGACATATACCGTACATGTATGCACGGTTACTGTTACCCTTTTGTCTTTGAGAAAACGTGCTGAATTGGCAAAGTTCAAAATGTTTCCTGATGAAACTATCATTTTCCTGTTTCCATCATACATCTGTTTCTACTGGCAGTAGGACAAAAATACTGTTTTAAAAGCTGTCTACTGCACATACCATTTTATAGTTAAATTCTACCACTTTTGAAAAATTTACAGTTAAAAAATATCTATTTCTTTTAAGACGACAGAAACAGTATTTTTTTCTCGTTCTATCCCCCCCTCCCCCATTACAGAAACCAGTGGGAAGCAGTCTACTGGGGACTTGAAATGCTGTAGCACAATGACTAGTGCAATGAGGTGTGGCTCAGCAATTGAACTAAGGTTAAAAGTTTACTCAACAAACTCTTATTTGATTACATCATTGTTGCAATGTGACAAGTTTAAGACCAAATGGGGGATGTTTTATCAAGTGTACTCGACAAGCTGTCAATTGATTACATTATTATTGTAATTTGGAGAGTTTAAGGCCAAATGCGGGATGTTTTATCAAGTGTTACAAGTAAGAAAGGGATCAAAGGCAGTATATGATGGCTTTCAAGTCTTTGAATAAAGGCAAGATAAATAATCATTTCAGGAGAAAATCCTATTTTTATTTTTTGTATTGTTTAATTGTTATTATGTTGTTTAAGATGTTTTTAGAAGAATATTAAAGGGCAGCTCATCTATTTTTTAGTTCAATTCCTGTAAAAATGCCAAAAACGTGCACTTTCTCACAATGCTAAAAAACCACCAAGAAATGAGGCTTAGGAATACATGTACATCTCAAGTCCAACTCATACATGTGGATTTGATCTTTTAAAAATCTTTGCAGTGAACTACGAGATATACGACTCATCCTTTTTCATGTAATTGACAATACACTGACTCGTAATAAATATTATTACAACATTTTCCATTAGAATCTGTTTGATGTTCAAAACTTGCCGTTTTGTTTTAGAATGAAGAGTACATATTATGGCAAACCCTGCACTTCTTTTTTTTTTTCAATACCCTTAAAACCCCATCAAAATTTTTTTGATACAAATCTGCTGATTTAGGTACCAATCTACTGATCAAAATTTGTCAATCTACTGGTTTGGTGTCCTGGTTCTGTCACATGTATGTTTATATAGCCGTTTTTCACATTGCAAAATTAGACTAAAATACAAAGTGGGCAGAGAGAATATTTGTCAACATGCTGTCAAACATCGTAAGCAGCACATGCAATGTATACCTACTTTGTGCTTTTAATGGAAATTTTAATAACCACACATTTGTAAAATCAATCAATTTAGGGACTGGTCCAAACTTGTACATCTAACTCTGAAAATCTGACCAAAATTTTGTACACAATCTTGAAAATCCACTCATTTGCATGTTTGTAAGATCATATAAGCTCATAAATATATCCTCTTCAAAGACAACTTGATAAATCTAGCACTCATCTAAAAGTTCTTTTTTCTTCTTCTCTCTAAAAGTTTTTCTTTCTAAGCAGGTTGGTTGGAGACTTTGAAGTGAATTTCTTGAGCCTAAGAGTCAAAGTATGTATTTAATCCTAAGTTATTTTTGTCTTGTCTGCAGTACACCACATGCAAGACATGGATTTTTAATAGGGAAAACACAAGAGAAAAAATACCTCCACCCAGACATGTTCAACCAATCCGCTTGCCCTACACATTGATTTTAAAGCATTTAATTTCTCTATTCTATACTCTAACTTTTGAGTTAAGGGAGTTTGAAAACCATTTGCAAAGTAATGACTAGAGACAGGCTGGCATAGTCTAATTGGTTAATTTATTGGATAATGATCAAAATGTTTCTCATCCTAATACAGTACTTCAGTTGCTTTTGTGGCCTTTTTTTATTACATTTTTGCAAATTCTCAGAAAATGTGGAAATCGGTGACCAAAGTTAAATGTACAAACTATGCAAATGATATGGTACATCTCTTGGCATGTCAGATAATCTCTACACATGTGACCGAAATGAAAACTGGACATATCTGACCAGATTACATGTGGAAAAGTTTATCTGGGATCCTTAAATCCACCCCACCCCACCCCCGAGTTTAACTGCACATTTTGAGAGACTTTTTTTACGGACTTCATAGACACAGATGAATCTGCTGCTTGTAATATATATTCATTAAAAATACAATGTTTCAACCCCTACATAGGTCTCATCAGGTGGTAGCAGCAAACCACAACTGTATCCATATCATTTGCTATAGATTTCCACACAAGGTTGTCCTTTTTTTTTTTTTTTTTTTTTTTAGAAAATGTACTTAACACAGTGTTCTTGTCAGTGATCATAATGTTCCCACATTTGCACCATTGTAAATCCACTCCTAGAAATTTTGTCAGTTTGACAAAAACATTCTCTTTGTTTTCTTGATACAGATGTCTGTTTTGATTTCCCTTCCACTTCCCGACTTCTGGCATCAGATCAAAGTCTTTTATATCAGCAGCAACAATATTTATTCTCACAAGTTCACCAAGAGTATCAACACTGAGCCTGCACTGCATCTTTGTTCTGATAAATTTGTGTGAAAATCTGCACTCACACTCCTCACTGGACACTGGAAGTACCTGTGAAATCTCTATAAAACAAATCACATTCAGGTACTGTCCTTTCGTTGGAACAACTTTTGTCAGCAATTCAGCTGCTTGCACTCCTCTATAATTGTTTTAAACAATCTACTTGAAAATCCCCCACTTATTACTTCATCGGCACTGATGACCAAGTAAATTCTCTCTCTTTGTCGACCATAATGAGCAATCCAAGTGTCCACGTGATCATTACCCAGCTGTGGCATGTCACTAGCATTTGCAGTAATAGTATCAGGCTCAAACACAGTGACTGCATTGGAAATGGCATGGTCCAGAAATCTATCATGTACGTTTTGCATGAATAATCCATATACACTGTACTGCTTTGGCTGGAAAGTCAGTCATGTGACAAACACTTCAGTTCTATCCTTTTGACGTGACTGCTGTCACACATGGCTGTAAGAAACTCACTGCAGATGATCCCAAAATCAGGTGTACCTCCCTCCAAGATGCACTATTTTCAATGATGTCAAAAATCCATCAACACACTGCTTCATGGTATGTATGGCAAATCTTTTGTCTGCAAACACTGGCCAAGGATTACAGTTTTCATCCTTATTATGCTTGTTCTTTGACATGGCGAGTAGTGCTCTCTCAAGCAGTAAAACTGATGCTTATTATTGTAAACACATCAGTTCTATCCTTTTGATGTGACTTACAGCTGTCACATTTTTCTGTAAGAAACTCACTGCAGATGATCCCAAAATCAGGTGTACCTCCCTCCAAGATGCACTATTTTCAATGATGTCAAAAATCCATCAACACACTGCTTCATGCTAATGTATGGCAAATCTCTTGTCTGCAAACACAGTTTTCATCCTTATTATGCTTATGCTTTGACATGGCAAGTAGTGCTCTCTCAAGCAGTAAAACTGATACTTATTATCGTCTCATCTAGGCATATATAAGCCTTCCAATTAAAAAAAAAAAAAACGTTTAGAATTACAAACATTCATCTGTACTGTGAAGCCAATCTTTGAAATTTAGCACACTATTGCTCACGAAAGAATCAAGTTGCCCTTCTTTACCCCCATATAACCAACTTTGTTAAGATGTTTATTTGACATTTAAATAGATCAACAAATCGAAAGCAATTTTAAATCAAGGTATTTGGGATAGCATATAACCAATGCCTGGTTGCTGAGTATGTGCCAGTAAAAACCTCTGAACTGGTTCTCATATCTGGCAAATACATGGATTTAAGGAAGCCTGATATTAATTTCTAGAACTAATGTGTATACAGTATCCTTCAATAAGGCATTTATATTATAGTCAGAAATTAGTTTTACTGTAATAATAAATCAAACTTCAAAACTGAATTTGCACCAGGACCAAATTTTGGTTGAAGACTACTTTGTAGTTTCTGCCTTTACAATGTCAATGACATTAGAGCAGTGGTTCCCAAGTACCAGGTCACAACCCTAAACTGGTACTGCATTTTGGGTTGCAAAAGATGGTATTTGGGGTTGCGATAAAAAAAGTTTGGGAACAACTGCATTAGACTATTACATCAGGACTGAGCTAATTTTCCAAGTCCTGCTGTGTATCCAAGTTATTGTTGTTGGAGTTTTTAAACTTTTACTACATAAAATTATCAACCACTGCCTATTTTCACAAAATGTTGGACTGAAAAGGTCATCAAAATCTTCTTAATACCCCTAATAGGAAGCTGCTATAACCTCCAACAGTTTGATTTTGTCACATTTGTTTAAAAATCAGTGCCAGCATGATCCTCGAGCTCACAAACCCTCATATGCACATGAACTTTAAACCTGTAGTACCTCAAAGTTAAAGAAAATTGTCATTTGAACAATTTGAACACAAAATTCAATGACCACATGTTGTTACGGAATCATTATGAATTTTGAATCAATACTGTAATTAAGCAAATGCATCTTATCAGAACCAAATTAATATGATGTAAAAAGGTAGGAGTTTATCACTTTATTGTGAACTTTATATCTGATTTTACATTGTTCCCAGAGTCTAGTGCTTACATTGTTCCCAGTGTGTAGTGCTTTGGACAAGTTTACATGAATGCATCTTTCTTTTATCTGACCATAGATTCACATTCCTTAGATTTTTGACAACTGAAAATGTTCACTTTTAGAATATGATGGAAGCCAGTAATATGAATCAATGTAGAAAAAAAAAATTATATATTTAGACATTGGTCTGACCCAAGTGAAAATACGTATAGTAAACAAATACAAGATTGAAGTAATTTTGTCCATTCTTGCTATTAAAAATCAACCCAGACAGAATATCAATCACAACTTGAATCTTATGCTCAAGGAGTACATTACAAGCCCATTTCAACCAATTTCAAATCAAGCATCAATATTTAACATGTATTATACATAATGTTTATGTACCTATCAGGCATTATAAAATTAAGATGAAATATGGACTTGGAAAAGAGGGTAGTTGTCAAAATAAATATTTTCCAAGAAGCAAATGCATACCTAGTTTGTGCTCTATCTGTAAACACAATAACCAAACCTTTGTAAAATCAAACAATATAGTGACTGGTCCATACCAGTAACAGTGAAAATCTGACCAAATCCTGCATTACAATTTTCAAAATCAATGTTCATGTGTTTGCAAGATGAAAAATATATTCCAAGACATCTTGATCAATCTAGAGCTCATCGAAGAGGGATATATTTTCTCAAAGAAAACTGGTTTTCTTAACAGATTGGTTTGGAGGTTTTGGAGTGAACTCTTTGAGCTTGAGAGTCAAAGTATGTATTGAATCCTATCTGAATTATTTTTGTCTTGTCTGCAGTGTACCACAAGCAAGACATTGATTTTTAATAGAGAAACACAAAAGAAAAAATACCTTCATCCATACATGTTCAACCAATCTTTTTGCCCTTCACAGAGATTTTAAAGCATGTCTATTCTATACTCGAACTTTTAAGTTAAGAGAGTTAGAAAACCATTTGCAAAGAAATGACTAGAGACAGGCTGGCATAGTCTCACTGGTGAATTTATTGTAGGATAGTCAACATTCGTCTCCTACTAATGCTGAACTTCAGTTGCTTTTGCGGCCAGTTTACAGCATTTTAAACAATTTTCAGAAAATTTGGAAATGTCTGACCCAAAGTTAAATGTGGAAAATTACCCAAACATATGGCATGTATAACCAATTAATAATTGTGCCAAAACTAATGTGCATACAGTATCCTTCAATAAGGCATTCATATTATAATAATTATTTTTAATAAATAATATACAAACTTCAAAATTGAATCTGCACCAGGACCAAATTTTTTAATGGAGTTTACTGTAGTTTTGCTTTTATAATGTCGCTGACATTAGAGTATATTACATGAGGACTGAACTACTTATTTGAGTCATGCAGTGTATTAGTGTGATTGATGTTGTAATTGTCAAACTTTTACTATAAAAACTATTAAAGTCCATTTTGAAAAAAAATTGGATTGAAAAAGTCATCAAAATCTTCTTCATACCCCAAAAAGGAAGGTGCAATTATTCCCAACAGTTTGATTTTGTCAGATTTTGTTTTTAAATCAGTGCCAGCCTGATACTCAAGCTCCAAAATGTCAAACTTCATATGCACATGAACTTTAAACCTGTAGTACCTCGGAGTTAAAGAATATTGACATTTACACAATTTGAGCACAAAATTCAATGACCAAATATTGTTACCCAATCGTTATGAACTTTGAATCAATGGTGTAATTAAACAAACATGTCTTACATGTATCAGAACTAAATCAACACAATGTAAAAATGTATGGAGTTTACACTTTCTTGTGAACTTTATCCTTGTCCAATTTAATCCCAGCTCTGATTTTAAATTGTGTCAAGAGTGTAAGGCTTTGGACAAGTTTCCATGAATGCATCTTTCTTTGATCTAACCATAGATTTACATTCCTTAGATTTTTGATAAATGAAAATTTTCACTTTTAGAATATAATGGAAGCCAATAATATGAATCAATGTAGAAAAGCCAAATTTTATATATTTAGATATTGGTCTGAAGCAAGTGAAAATACATATAGTAAACAAATACATCACTGAAGTAATTTTTTCCATTCTTGCTATTAAAAATCAATCCAGACAGGATATCAATAACAACTTGAATCTTATGCTCAAGAAATACATTACAAGCCCATTTCAACCAATTTCAAATCAAACATCAATATTTAAAATGTATTATAGAGTTGATTCTACTATGTTTCTGTACCTATCTCGCATTACAAAATTATGATGAAATAATGACTCGGAAAAGAGAATAGTTGTCAAAATATTGTAAAGTTTTCTATGAAGCAAATGTAATGCATACTGACTTTGTGCTCTTTCAGTAAACACAATAACCAAATATTTGTAAAATCAAACAATTTAGATACTGGTCCACACCAGTAACGGTGAAAATGTGACCAAATTCTGTATTACAATTTTGAAAATCCATGTTCATCTGCTATATTTTCTCCAAAAGAAAAATGTTTTCTGAACAGATATGTTTCGAGGCTTTGAAGATAATTCCTTGTGCGTGAGAGTCAAAGTATGTATTGAATCCTATCTGAATTTTTTGTCTTGTCTGCAGTGTACCACAAGCAAGACATGGATTTTTAATAGAGAAAACACAAGAGAAAAAATACCTCAATCCAGACATGTTCAACCAATCTGCTTGCCCTTCACAGAGATTTTAAAGCATTAATTGCATTTGTCCATTCTATACTCTAACTTTTCAAGTTAAGAGAGTCTGAAAACCATTTGCAAAGAAAGGCATAGAGGCAGGCTGGCATAGTCTCATTGGTGAATGCATTGTAGGATGGTCAAAATTTTTCTCCTACTAATGCTGAACTTCAGTTGCTTTTGCTGCCATTGTTTACAGCATTTTCACCAATTTTCAGAAAATTTGGAAATATCTGACCCAAAGTTAAATGTGAAAAATAGCTCAAACATATGGCATGTATTACTATTTTATAACTGTGCCAAAACTAATGTGCATACAGGATCTTTCAATAATGCATTTATATTATAATAATTATTTTTAATATAATAATATACTAAATTCAAAACTGAATCTGCACCAGGACCAAATTTTTGGATGGAGTTTACTGTAGTTTCTGCTTTTACAATGTTGCCAACATTAGAGTATATTACATCAGGACTGAGCTACTTATTTGAGTCATGCAGTGTATTAGAATGATTGATGTTGTAGTTGTCAAACTG
>JAQPZY010000301.1:92500-101365 GCA_029931535.1 Margaritifera margaritifera | reverse complement strand
CTTAGTTTTAACGCGTTGATATTGATTGTTAACCCCTTAGCTTCTAACACAAAGCAATCCAAATCATTCATTGATTCAGTTGTCAAATGTAGATTGTGAACATCGCTCCAGGGTGTTGATTTTCCTTTTAAACATTGCATATCCAAGCCTATGAACCATGCTCCAGTCCAGCACAATTTGTTTTCTACTGTGGCTCCTACAACGTATTGTTTCTCTGTAACAGTTTCACAGACAGTTCCAACAGCTTGAGATGAACTTGGACCAGGTTTATTTTCATGTCCAAAGCTAATGGCATTATATCGTGCATCAAATGCGACATTTATTTGTTGAGTATTGTGCACACAATGCTTGTCATTAACTTGTCGGACTAGTTTCAGATTGTTTGCCATGTCCAGTTCATTAAGCTGCACAGTAGCTTGACCTGCAATGTTGGAAGCCCTTTGCATGGTTGCTAAGCTAGGTGGTGGAATGTGAGTTATCGCAAGTAGGTATCTAGCCCTAGTGTATCCCATTGGTGTATCCTGTAGTCCAGCTTGAAACGTCATATTTACAGCAGCAGGATTTGGCCCATGTTTATTTGTTTTTATCTCCTCATACAGCTTATACCCTGTGACTTAAAACTGCAGTTTTTACACATGATGATATGCTTTCAAGAAAGTCCCCGTTTACTTTCATTAGCAATTGGGAATCAGGTCTTTAACATCTGTTGTCTTGATTGGCAGGACGATGGATGATATAATTTCACATTTCAACCTTTTTTTCATACAGATCATAGGTGTTCTCTCATGCTGATTCACTTCTGTGTCTTTCAGGGTCAGTCTTGCTTTCGATGATGGCCGCAGAATTCTAACAGACGCAGGTGTGCCATTACAGTCTGGTGCTACATCTGACTGGAGACTTCCACCTGTCGGCTTCGTCATTGCCATGAGAGAAAACATCTCTGCATCGATTCGTCTGGTCACATGAGCAGATGCAGCACTGGAAATCTGACCCTGTTGTTATGTGGAATATTTCCTGGTTTTAAAACAAAATTCTTCTTCTTGGTGTACCCTTTCGTGGTTTCAGCTAAAATAACTGCATGTAAAAGTACAAGAATTATCCTCTCTCCCCTTACATAACTAGGAAAAGGTGTGCTGCCCTGGTATCATAGAACTCCACTAACTCTTCAATACTATTGGAAACCTAAGATCTAAGAGCTCCTCCCTTTCAGAGGTGAAAATGATATCATTACCTTAGTTGTTGCACCTAAATAGCTTATTCAGATGCTACAAGATTTTAGGTGCTACCTATTATTGACAGCCCCTGGTTTCATTACTTCACACCTGATAAGGATAACCATTGATTTTTGTAATAAAGGAATGGAGACATGTTGAATAAGAAGAAATATTTGTCAACGTGAGTTTATACATTTTCATGAAAGTTTTATTTAAATTCAAATTTTTAAATAAAAACATCTATCATATTTTAAAATTGACTCTCCTAGGAGAGTTTAACAGTCAGGTTTAATTTCTAGTAATTTACAGATTTGTATGGGGACCAGAGACTAATGACAGTTTATTTCAAGTATGTATCTTAATTAATCAATTTACCATTCAACTTTAAGTTTTGTGCATTTTTGACAGTCGGCCATTTTGAACCTCCCATTTATATGCACGGATCAAATTCATTGAAACTTTGCAGCAGTATTTCAGACACATTTATTTTAGTGTATTTCCATTCAGGTGGAAATTTCTAAACATGATAGGACTCAGGTAAAATTAATACTTCCTGTTCAGTACGAATGTAGTTCCAAGTCGGTTTTTAGAGCATTTTTTCGTCTCTCATTTTGGTGGTCATGTACGCATTAGTTTTAGGCATTCTTAGTATTGACGAAAGGAAATTATTTATTGAGTAGAATATGAGCATTATGGTGTGGTTGTCTGTGTCCATTTTGACGACAGTGCACAGTGAGGAATGAGGCATTTGTCCTGATCCAGAAGTGAAATCAGTGACCCATTGCACGTTGCTTTGTTTACAATCCAACCTTTCAGAAGAATGCCGGTTAACCTAAGACAAGAACTTAGAAATAGTAACAAAAGAAAGAAGGACTCAAACAAGCTTTCACAATTTCTAAAATATAAATTTAATTTCCTAAAATATACAATATTTCAAACAAACAAAGTGAAAGAATTATAAATAACTTAATTTGAGAAATTCCTAAAATAAATCCTAAATGTCCTATTGAATTTTGATACTCGGGAAGTGTCCAAGGGTTATCCGAATGAAATCACTAAAGTGCTTATATGCCACAAGAAACACAGTTTTAAATCCAATTGTTATTAATCCCAGGTAAACTCCTGTGAATGTAAAATATTGTTAAGTTCCTTGAAGAATAGTACTTAAATCCAAAATGTACTAAGTAGATAATCGGTTTTCACCAACTGATTTTACAAACAACAATAATCTTAGTGAATAACTTTATGATTCTGATGAACTGCAAAGAATGCCCATTCAGTGGTTACATTGGTGTTATATAGTCTCTTCAGGCGTAATAGAGAATTTAAACTTGTAATACTGCGACTTAGAATGAGTTCTGTCAACAACCTTCTTTAACCAATCAGAAACTAGGTCACGCATGTTACTGCTTGTAGTGCCTTTGCACATCAATTAAAATACCTTATTTCAAATCAACAAGGTGTTGACATAGGATTCAAGGTCATAAATCTGCACGCGTACCACGTGATTCACTATTGTGGGTTAAGCTGACCGACATAATTATTGATCTTCCCTGGACTTAGCATGACTCATGTAAACATGTTGACGTTCATTTGTACTTACAAAATAGCTTAGGTTACTGAACTAAGGAATTATAATACAATGATTATAAACCCAAATGAAAACTATTATAATTTAAAGATAATACATAATGCCGTAACACCGTGAATTCATCTTTGATGATATTTTACATCAACATATGATTTATTAGGACATGGACACAGTGGAAAGGTCAGTACTGACAAACATATGCAGAGACTATATGGGAAAATTAATTGTGGTCTGAGGCCAACTCGACATGAGACCAGTGGATCGTCAATACGGTTCTAAGGAAAATACAAAAAAAGGTAACTGACTTCTTCAACATGATTTCAAACTATACGTATTAGAACTTCAGTATATCATCCAAATTTCACCTTCAATATAGACGAAATTACCACTAAAGACCATGTTAGCAAGGCCTTTCTACTTAGACCGTCACAGATTGAAAACCTGAGGCAAATATCACTCTGTTCAGTGGGTATTAATAACATTTTCCGGACATTTTCTACTTCTTGCTATGAACGAATTTTGTCTTGAAAACTGCAGGTTGTGATGTTCTTTCCTTCCCCCCCCCCCTATTTTTGCTTTCTTTGATTTTATTAAATGGCTAAAATAAATAACGCCCACGTGAATCAGCAGCCGGTTTGTTAGCCAAGGGCTCATATTTCCTATGCACAGATTCTGATTAGATATCGCGACCATTTCAAATATGTCTGACGCGTTGAAAACGATTTTTCGTGCCTTCTAACGCGTTAGTTTTGCTTTTTAATTGTAAACTTAGCGCCGTATTTTTGGCTCAAAAGCAAATCGTTGCAAATGAAAATTATCACGTTAGAATCTAACATTCTCAAAGTAAGTTCACGCGCTTTAGAAGATAGTTTTAACGCTTTAAAAGTGTGTTTAACGCGTAGCATTTGATTTTCAACCCGTTAGTTTCTAACACTAAGTCGTAAAACACCAAAGCAAACCAAATCATTCATTGATTCAGTTGTCAAGTCTACATCGTTAACACCGCTCGAGGGTGTTGATTTTTCTTTTGAAACTATGTGCTTTCAGAGAAATCGCGCCTCGCTCAAGATAAATGTTGCTTATTTAATAAACCAATCCCATCCCAATCCAAATAAATTCACACACATCATTGGACTGTCACAAATGTTATATATGGATTACATGCAGAATGTAATTTACTCATGTTCCCCTCACGCATCATGCATATAACACTTTGTCTCCATCTCTCTCTCTCTTAAAATTAAGCTAAATCATTCAAAGAGTAATGTTTAAGTGTTTTGATATTTACCTTAATTTAAATGTAAAATTCAAAATAGGGGTATATTTTGTGTTTTCTAAGTTTATAAATGATTAAAAATGTTCGATAAACTGGTTTTCATTTCTCCGCGAGCTGCGCGTAATCAGGTACTTCGTAGAAACTTACATTGCAGAAAAAGACTATGATGGTTGGACTGGAACCCGTCCTAAATTGGCAAGTCAACATTCACAAGCACCGAAAGAGTGACGCAGCTCTCAGCGAATATCATTGTTTACGCAAATGAACTGGCGTTTCTACTAATAAAATATTGATTCTTTTAATATCCAAATAATGAAAATGTATTCCAAGAATAGATGATGTATTGTAAAGAAATATCCATCAGTATTTTGGTTGTTTTTTTCCTAAACAAATTCCATTTATATTCGATATTTTGCGTTCTTATCTGATGTTTACCGCACAGTATTCATTTTCGATACTTTGCATCATGTAATCTGCGGTCACGTATCAAATGATGCTAAAGGGCAAGTTACGAAGTCAATCTGTTTCTATAAGATGAATTGTTGTCATTTACCCACAACACATTACGTGCAGCGCCATATTGCTTTCATACAAACACATCAACATTGGAGTGCACACAATGTGCATCTTTCGCTAAACAATGTCTTATACTCTGTAAATTATGTTGGTCAGCTCCTATCAATGTGTACAAATAACGCACAAAAATAAAACAAAAATCAGATTTTGTACATTCGAAACTAATGACATGTTTTATTCTCTCTAATACCTCTACTTAGGGGAGACAAGTGGTTTGTCAGTTTTGTTGACTGTGTATCGTGTGTGCATCTGAGGACCACTTGGTAAGAAGATATGAATGAATAATTTTGAATGCGAATGCAAATTATCGCATACAAAATATAATTATCGAATTCGAATTCGAAATACTACATATATAAATGTTAAATATTAAAAATGGAAAACGTTCCGTTATTTTATGCGTTTTATGGGCGAAATCTTTTCACCTTTCCGTACACATTAAATGTAGCAAGTTCGATCATATTCCTTCCGGGATTTGTCGAGATATGGACTTGCACAAACTTTAATATTTTTTGACGCCGCTGCCGTCAAGCACGCCAACATCGCTTAGAGAGAGAAAAAAACAAGAACGAAAGAGAGATTCAAAATATTATAAACCAAAGGTTCAAAAAGGAAGACGAAGTTGTGTATGTGTCATTGGATTTAAAAGATTGACTTGGTAAGTAAGAGACCAAGGGTGTATCTCAATAATAAGAGAGGTAGACAGACAGACAGACAGAAAAACCGAGTTCCTCTATCCTATCTTCATTTGTATAATCTGCCTATTGCACTTAAATCTCACATAACAAACGAGATCCCAAAATGGAAAGGTCGGACTGAGAACACTTATTCAAATGTGCATCATATCAGAATGAAGCTCGATTTGAGAGAGAGAGAGAGAGAGAGAGAGAGAGAGAGAGTCGGTCTCTTAACTTAACGTACGTGCAGAGATATATATTTCCATAAAATTCCGACACTTCATTCGGTTCAAACATTATTTAATAGTGAGCTTTATGCTATTCAATCTGAAAATAGTTAAAAATACGAGTCATTTAATAAGGACTTGACATGCGTGATATTTTGAATTCGACTATAAATACGAGTAGAGCACTTAACGTAGAAGCCAAAGTGTTTACGGTATAAATTTGCTTGCTAATTTGTGTTTGAGTTTGGCTGTTTCAAAAATGGCACACCAGCGGTGCTAAATATTCCATGCCTGAGAATATAAAGCCACAACAAACATGCACAAATACTCTGATGAAATAATTTTAATTGAATTGAATTGTTGAGAAACAGCACTATAAGAAATGTACATATTTTAGAGTTTGTTACAGAAAAACTATAAAGAAAACATTACAGTATATGTAAAAGCCTGAATGTAGTGAATTGATTGTTTCTCATAATTTATTTCAACGTATACGTGTTTATAAATTGTCAATCCAAATCACCGCTTATGTCAGCATCTTTGAATCGCATTATTTTGCCGTTATCCTTAGTACACATCTGCATGTTCGTGGACTTCCTTCCCATGTGCAGAATCCTCCAGGGATGTAACAATCCACATTTATTCTGAACCAACGACCACGGTTAACAGGAAAGCGAACATTCCCAGGATAAGTCAGAAGACAGCGAGAAAACTGTGAAACTCGGAAAACGAGCGAAACCCTTAAGTATTTATAAAGTAGCATGAAACACACACACACACACACATATATATATATATATATATATATATATATATATATATATATATGCTTTCGTTTAATCATATTACCTTTAGAAACATCCGTGCAAAGTACCTTCAAAAGACTCGTTACGTCTATTGTAAATTTGCATTTCTAGTTTTAAATAGTCGCACAACTGCTTACGGAAAGTAGGAATTAGGTGACAAAATTCGTGATAACATTCTTCCCTCAGTGTATTTCGAGGATAAATAATTGGGTACGTTGTGTATTTAAGTGGTATTTTATTCAGCATGACGGCAAAGAATCGTTTGACTGTAATACTAGAAGGGAATACAAATAAAAGTTGAGTAACACACTTAACACTCCTCAGCGGATGACGTCACTCTTTGCGTACTGGCATTGCCAAGGGTCCAACAGGTTGATAAGGCTTTGACCGCAATCGTTGAGGATTAGCAAAATAACAACGAATGAAGAGTGTAAGTGGTCTCTTTCCTAGTACATTATGGGGGTGTAATCGCAAATAATGTTTTTCTTAAGCTTGTTCATAAAGTAAACAAGCACGCAAATAAAACAAGGATTTATTATGCAACCTGGCGTACACAACTCATGGGGTTGGTGTAGGGGATCAGATTGATTTGAGATTGAGGAATCATGATCCGAATGATTGGAATAGATTACCATAATCTGTATCAAGGAATATGAAGATAGAATTATAACTTTGTTCACTTTCATTTACATCGAAATGAACGATTTTATATGCAAATTAACACGTTATGCACTGTGAAAATCACTTAGCCCAAACCACACACATTTATCGAGTCAAAAACATCACGGGGAAATATTTGCTGTTCCCTTGCTGGATAGATGGTTGATATTATTAATCATCAATATACTACACGATGCGACTATGATCAGACTAACTAATCAGGCGGTGTTGGCAAAAGAATTAAGAACTCCATTCTCACTGTCAATGTTAAACAACTTTTTTTTCTCCCCATGTGTAAACTTCACCTAGAATTTCAGTTCGGTATCAATAAATTACACTGATTCTACAAACAATTATTAGAGCATCCTTTATTCCTTATATTTTAATAGAAAGCATTAGAAACGATAGATTGACATTGTTTTTGTACCAGGGAGTGGTACCCGGACGTGTAGTGTGTAACGTCACGCCATATTTTCTGATGACGGCCATAGCTGTCCACCCTGTCTACATTGGGTATCACGGTACCAATGTTTTTCCATAGACATTAATCTTAACATTTGGTGACAAAGATATACCTTCTCTACTACTTTAGAGAGCAATGTTAGATTATCAATTTGTCAAGAACAAACCAGGTACTCCATTGCATTTAAGAGAGAAAACTCTACTGGAACTAAACAGGGGTAGGAGTTATCCAGTCACAACAGAGGCATTTTCAGTGATGTGTATCACATTTATAAAAAAATTATAACAAATACAAAATAAGATCTAGATATGAATTGATATAATCTCACATGTTGCCAAGAGAATCAACTTTTTTTAAACCTGACAGAAACTACAACTCTTACATAATGCACCAATCACAGCTAGTTTTGTTGTTTATTTCTAAATACAATGTTCCATATACCTTAACCTCCGCCCCCCCCCCCCCCCCGGACTTGCGCAATTGGTACCATTACCATTATACCACTAAAGACTCCCACAATGTTACATACGAGGAAAATCACAAGTTGCAATGAGTGTCATGGTTCGGCCATAAAAGATGTGTACGTTTGGCCGAAGAACTTTGCCTATCTTTATAGGTTCCAATAGTGTTGATGGGCTATAGAGATGGTGTGAATGGATCCACTTACTTGCTTTATATATGTGTTTAAACATATATCGCTATTTTGATATTATATGGACACATGTATTCAACAGTCCACACAAATTTAGGAGGTAATATAGACATACAATCCCGTAGTAACCAATTTGTATTGTGTAGTCAATAAAAGTATTTTGAACAAGGTTATCTAATAGTTTTTGGGTCTGTTTTGAAATTCAGTATTTGTAATGTTGATAATCTTTTAACACATGGTGATGCTGGTTTTAGGTTTTCTCCATCTACTACTTTTCAACATACATACACAGCACGCTAATTGTACGGTATGAAGTTAGCAATACTAACTTTAATCCTTTGGGTGCGGGTGTGTTGGGGGGGGGGGGGGGTTAGCAATCCAAGCTCATAGGGAAATTTGTAAGTTAAACAAATAGCTTTAACAATTAACCAATATACTACTAAACCACAAACTCGCAAAATTAAGCATTAGTCAAGGACAAATTACTTTTGTCAATATTGCATTACGGATCAGCAGTTTGGGGTTTTGTAAAATCAGAAAGCAATATACTAGAGAATGTCAAGATCAAAATGTGTCAAATAGATTTCCGGCTTTCTG
Source organism: Margaritifera margaritifera (assembly GCA_029931535.1). Taxonomy (NCBI): domain Eukaryota; kingdom Metazoa; phylum Mollusca; class Bivalvia; order Unionida; family Margaritiferidae; genus Margaritifera; species Margaritifera margaritifera. The sequence goes on along the minus strand of JAQPZY010000301.1, from coordinate 92,626 downwards.
TAGTCCGAGATGGCGGTGCTTTGCTGGTGCAACTAAATTTTAATCTACAGCCAATATCTTTGATTTAAATATGAGGATAAAGACAGTAGAGACGGGTATAGACACGCTAAATATATCAAACTACTT
>JAQPZY010000301.1:0-87500 GCA_029931535.1 Margaritifera margaritifera | reverse complement strand
TCATTCTGATATGATGCACATTTGAATAAGTGTTCTCAGTCCGACCTTTCCATTTTGGGATCTCGTTTGTTATGTGAGATTTAAGTGCAATAGGCAGATTATAAAAATGAAGATAGGATAGAGGAACTCGGTTTTTCTGTCTGTCTGTCTGTCTACCTCTCTTATTATTGAGATACACCCTTGGTCTCTTACTTACCAAGTCAATCTTTTAAATCCAATGACACATACACAACTTCGTCTTCCTTTTTGAACCTTTGGTTTATAATATTTTGAATCTCTCTTTCGTTCTTGTTTTTTTCTCTCTCTAAGCGATGTTGGCGTGCTTGACGGCAGCGGCGTCAAAAAATATTAAAGTTTGTGCAAGTCCATATCTCGACAAATCCCGGAAGGAATATGATCGAACTTGCTACATTTAATGTGTACGGAAAGGTGAAAAGATTTCGCCCATAAAACGCATAAAATAACGGAACGTTTTCCATTTTTAATATTTAACATTTATATATGTAGTATTTCGAATTCGAATTCGATAATTATATTTTGTATGCGATAATTTGCATTCGCATTCAAAATTATTCATTCATATCTTCTTACCAAGTGGTCCTCAGATGCACACACGATACACAGTCAACAAAACTGACAAACCACTTGTCTCCCCTAAGTAGAGGTATTAGAGAGAATAAAACATGTCATTAGTTTCGAATGTACAAAATCTGATTTTTGTTTTATTTTTGTGCGTTATTTGTACACATTGATAGGAGCTGACCAACATAATTTACAGAGTATAAGACATTGTTTAGCGAAAGATGCACATTGTGTGCACTCCAATGTTGATGTGTTTGTATGAAAGCAATATGGCGCTGCACGTAATGTGTTGTGGGTAAATGACAACAATTCATCTTATAGAAACAGATTGACTTCGTAACTTGCCCTTTAGCATCATTTGATACGTGACCGCAGATTACATGATGCAAAGTATCGAAAATGAATACTGTGCGGTAAACATCAGATAAGAACGCAAAATATCGAATATAAATGGAATTTGTTTAGGAAAAAACAACCAAAATACTGATGGATATTTCTTTACAATACATCATCTATTCTTGGAATACATTTTCATTATTTGGATATTAAAAGAATCAATATTTTATTAGTAGAAACGCCAGTTCATTTGCGTAAACAATGATATTCGCTGAGAGCTGCGTCACTCTTTCGGTGCTTGTGAATGTTGACTTGCCAATTTAGGACGGGTTCCAGTCCAACCATCATAGTCTTTTTCTGCAATGTAAGTTTCTACGAAGTACCTGATTACGCGCAGCTCGCGGAGAAATGAAAACCAGTTTATCGAACATTTTTAATCATTTATAAACTTAGAAAACACAAAATATACCCCTATTTTGAATTTTACATTTAAATTAAGGTAAATATCAAAACACTTAAACATTACTCTTTGAATGATTTAGCTTAATTTTAAAAGAGAGAGAGATGGAGACAAAGTGTTATATGCATGATGCGTGAGGGGAACATGAGTAAATTACATTCTGCATGTAATCCATATATAACATTTGTGACAGTCCAATGATGTGTGTGAATTTATTTGGATTGGGATGGGATTGGTTTATTAAATAAGCAACATTTATCTTGAGCGAGGCGCGATTTCTCTGAAAGCACATAGTTTCAAAAGAAAAATCAACACCCTCGAGCGGTGTTAACGATGTAGACTTGACAACTGAATCAATGAATGATTTGGTTTGCTTTGGTGTTTTACGACTTAGTGTTAGAAACTAACGGGTTGAAAATCAAATGCTACGCGTTAAACACACTTTTAAAGCGTTAAAACTATCTTCTAAAGCGCGTGAACTTACTTTGAGAATGTTAGATTCTAACGTGATAATTTTCATTTGCAACGCGTTGCTTTTGAGCCAAAAATACGGCGCTAAGTTTACAATTAAAAAGCAAAACTAACGCGTTAGAAGGCACGAAAAATCGTTTTCAACGCGTCAGACATATTTGAAATGGTCGCGATATCTAATCAGAATCTGTGCATAGGAAATATGAGCCCTTGGCTAACAAACCGGCTGCTGATTCACGTGGGCGTTATTTATTTTAGCCATTTAATAAAATCAAAGAAAGCAAAAATAGGGGGGGGGAAGGAAAGAACATCACAACCTGCAGTTTTCAAGACAAAATTCGTTCACAGCAAGAAGTAGAAAATGTCCGGAAAATGTTATTAATACCCACTGAACAGAGTGATATTTGCCTCAGGTTTTCAACCTGTGACGGTCTAAGTAGAAAGGCCTTGCTAACATGGTCTTTAGTGGTAATTTCGTCTATATTGAAGGTGAAATTTGGATGATATACTGAAGTTCTAATACGTATAGTTTGAAATCATGTTGAAGAAGTCAGTTACCTTTTTTTGTATTTTCCTTAGAACCGTATTGACGATCCACTGGTCTCATGTCGAGTTGGCCTCAGACCACAATTAATTTTCCCATATAGTCTCTGCATATGTTTGTCAGTACTGACCTTTCCACTGTGTCCATGTCCTAATAAATCATATGTTGATGTAAAATATCATCAAAGATGAATTCACGGTGTTACGGCATTATGTATTATCTTTAAATTATAATAGTTTTCATTTGGGTTTATAATCATTGTATTATAATTCCTTAGTTCAGTAACCTAAGCTATTTTGTAAGTACAAATGAACGTCAACATGTTTACATGAGTCATGCTAAGTCCAGGGAAGATCAATAATTATGTCGGTCAGCTTAACCCACAATAGTGAATCACGTGGTACGCGTGCAGATTTATGACCTTGAATCCTATGTCAACACCTTGTTGATTTGAAATAAGGTATTTTAATTGATGTGCAAAGGCACTACAAGCAGTAACATGCGTGACCTAGTTTCTGATTGGTTAAAGAAGGTTGTTGACAGAACTCATTCTAAGTCGCAGTATTACAAGTTTAAATTCTCTATTACGCCTGAAGAGACTATATAACACCAATGTAACCACTGAATGGGCATTCTTTGCAGTTCATCAGAATCATAAAGTTATTCACTAAGATTATTGTTGTTTGTAAAATCAGTTGGTGAAAACCGATTATCTACTTAGTACATTTTGGATTTAAGTACTATTCTTCAAGGAACTTAACAATATTTTACATTCACAGGAGTTTACCTGGGATTAATAACAATTGGATTTAAAACTGTGTTTCTTGTGGCATATAAGCACTTTAGTGATTTCATTCGGATAACCCTTGGACACTTCCCGAGTATCAAAATTCAATAGGACATTTAGGATTTATTTTAGGAATTTCTCAAATTAAGTTATTTATAATTCTTTCACTTTGTTTGTTTGAAATATTGTATATTTTAGGAAATTAAATTTATATTTTAGAAATTGTGAAAGCTTGTTTGAGTCCTTCTTTCTTTTGTTACTATTTCTAACCCCTAGACGTAAAGTTCTTGTCTTAGGTTAACCGGCATTCTTCTGAAAGGTTGGATTGTAAACAAAGCAACGTGCAATGGGTCACTGATTTCACTTCTGGATCAGGACAAATGCCTCATTCCTCACTGTGCACTGTCGTCAAAATGGACACAGACAACCACACCATAATGCTCATATTCTACTCAATAAATAATTTCCTTTCGTCAATACTAAGAATGCCTAAAACTAATGCGTACATGACCACCAAAATGAGAGACGAAAAAATGCTCTAAAAACCGACTTGGAACTACATTCGTACTGAACAGGAAGTATTAATTTTACCTGAGTCCTATCATGTTTAGAAATTTCCACCTGAATGGAAATACACTAAAATAAATGTGTCTGAAATACTGCTGCAAAGTTTCAATGAATTTGATCCGTGCATATAAATGGGAGGTTCAAAATGGCCGACTGTCAAAAATGCACAAAACTTAAAGTTGAATGGTAAATTGATTAATTAAGATACATACTTGAAATAAACTGTCATTAGTCTCTGGTCCCCATACAAATCTGTAAATTACTAGAAATTAAACCTGACTGTTAAACTCTCCTAGGAGAGTCAATTTTAAAATATGATAGATGTTTTTATTTAAAAATTTGAATTTAAATAAAACTTTCATGAAAATGTATAAACTCAAGTTGACAAATATTTCTTCTTATTCAACATGTCTCCATTCCTTTATTACAAAAATCAATGGTTATCCTTATCAGGTGTGAAGTAATGAAACCAGGGGCTGTCAATAATAGGTAGCACCTAAAATCTTGTAGCATCTGAATAAGCTATTTAGGTGCAACAACTAAGGTAATGATATCATTTTCACCTCTGAAAGGGAGGAGCTCTTAGATCTTAGGTTTCCAATAGTATTGAAGAGTTAGTGGAGTTCTATGATACCAGGGCAGCACACCTTTTCCTAGTTATGTAAGGGGAGAGAGGATAATTCTTGTACTTTTACATGCAGTTATTTTAGCTGAAACCATGAAAGGGTACACCAAGAAGAAGAATTTTGTTTTAAAACCAGGAAATATTCCACATAACAACAGGGTCAGATTTCCAGTGCTGCATCTGCTCATGTGACCAGACGAATCGATGCAGAGATGTTTTCTCTCATGGCAATGACGAAGCCGACAGGTGGAAGTCTCCAGTCAGATGTAGCACCAGACTGTAATGGCACACCTGCGTCTGTTAGAATTCTGCGGCCATCATCGAAAGCAAGACTGACCCTGAAAGACACAGAAGTGAATCAGCATGAGAGAACACCTATGATCTGTATGAAAAAAAGGTTGAAATGTGAAATTATATCATCCATCGTCCTGCCAATCAAGACAACAGATGTTAAAGACCTGATTCCCAATTGCTAATGAAAGTAAACGGGGACTTTCTTGAAAGCATATCATCATGTGTAAAAACTGCAGTTTTAAGTCACAGGGTATAAGCTGTATGAGGAGATAAAAACAAATAAACATGGGCCAAATCCTGCTGCTGTAAATATGACGTTTCAAGGTGGACTACAGGATACACCAATGGGATACACTATGGCTAGATACCTACTTGCGATCACTCACATTCCACCACCTAGCTTAGCAACCATGCAAAGGGCTTCCAACATTGCAGGTCAAGCTACTGTGCAGCTTAATGAACTGGACATGGCAAACAATCTGAAACTAGTCCGACAAGTTAATGGCAAGCATTGTGTGCACAATACTCAACAAATAAATGTCGCATTTGATGCACGATATAATGCCATTAGCTTTGGACATGAAAATAAACCTGGTCCAAGTTCATCTCAAGCTGTTGGAACTGTCTGTGAAACTGTTACAGAGAAACAATACGTTGTAGGAGCCACAGTAGAAAACAAATTGTGCTGGACTGGAGCATGGTTCATAGGCTTGGATATGCAATGTTTAAAAGGAAAATCAACACCCTGGAGCGATGTTCACAATCTACATTTGACAACTGAATCAATGAATGATTTGGATTGCTTTGTGTTAGAAGCTAAGGGGTTAACAATCAATATCAACGCGTTAAAACTAAGTTCTAACACGTTGGAAGTTACTTTAAAGATGTTAGATTCTAACGTGATAATTTTCATTTGTAACATGTTACTTTGGACCAAAGAATGCGGCGTTAAATTCATAATCGAAACGGCAAACGTGGACTTCACGAAAAGTCGTGTCCAAGGAGTCAGACATATTTGAAATGGTCGGAATATCCAATAAGAATCGTTTTATTCGTATGCTTTGCAGCGGAAATATGAGCCCTTGGCTAACAAATCAGCAGCTAATTCACACGGGCATTATTTGTTTTAGCTATGTCAGGATGGTGCTAAATTAATATCTAGTATTAAAAGCGAAGAAAGCAAATACAGTGGAAAGAAAGAAAGAAACACCGCAATTGTACTTTGCAAAGCAAAATTCGTTCATAGTAACATGTAGAAAATATGAGGAAAATGTAAATAATAACCAATTAACAGGGTGATAATTGCCTCAAGTATTCATTTTTAGATGCGTATATCATTATAATCTGAATGTATAGATTGTACGGGTGGTAAACAAAACGGACTATCTCAGTATATCACAGCATTAACATCTATTCCGTTTACTGTTGATAACACCAGTAGTATCCTTTGTCACTGGGAGAATGTAATTACGATATTGAACTTAAGGTTCCATCTTTATCAGTGTATTTGATGAGTAAAGTTGAATCAGTTACAATCAATATATGACTGTTTTACTAAAGACATGCCATCTTACTAATTCAGAACTTCTCACAAATAGTTTCAGATCTTTGATCAAGAACATACGCCTGATTTTTGTGCAGGTTTTCCTTTGCTGGTTTTACGCTTTGGGGTTTTTGATCACTCTTTTGTGGGGGTGGGGGGGAGGGAAATTAGCGGGATAATAAACATCATTGATATTGAGTGTCCCTTCAAGATAACCAAATCTTGAGCTTGACATTCTCTAGTATATTGCTTTTAGATTTTCCCAAACCCCAAACTTCTGATCCTTAATTTAATATTGTCAAGAGTGATTTGCCCTAGACTAATACATACTTTTACAACTGTGTGGCTCAGTAGTATACGTGTTAATTGTTAAAGCTATTTGTTTAACTTACATATTGCCCTATGAGCTGAGACTGCTATGTGCTACTATAAACCCAAACCCAAAGGATTCAAGTTAGTATTGCCAGACTTCAAACCATATAGTATGCGTGTTTGTGTGTGTATGTTGAAAGGAGTGGATGGAGAAAACCTAAAACTAGCATCATCAAGTGTTACAAGATTGTCAACATTGCAAATGCAAAATTTCAAAACAAACCAAAAATCTATTAGATACATTTGTTCAAAATGCCTTTATTTGCATTTCTATACAAACCGTTTACTACGGGATTGTATGTCGATATTTAGCTCCAAACTTTGTATGGACTGTTCAATATTGTGTCCATATAATATCAAAACAGCGATATCTGCTTATACACAGATATAAAAGAAGTGGATCCATTCACACCCTCTCTATGTCCAAACAACGGTATTGCAACCTATAAAGGTATGCAAAGTTCTTTGGCCCAAACGTAAACATCTTTCATGGCCGAAACATGACACTCGTTGCAATTTATGATTTTGCTCATATGCAACATGATGTTAGTTGTAAATATAAACAGGGTGGAAAGCTATGGCCGTCATCAGAAAATATGGCATGACATTACAAACTATACATCTTGGCACCACTCACTGGTACAAATTAATGGCGGCCCTTTCGAAAACAATGTCAATATATCTTTTCGAAGGCTTGCTATTAAAATATAAGGAATGAAAGAGGCTCTGACAATTGTTTGTGGAGTCAGTTTAATTTATTGATACTGAATTGAAACGCTAGGTGAAATTGAGGCATTTGGGAAAAAGTTGTTTGTTTAACATCGACAGTGAGAATGCAGTTCTTAATTCTTTGCCAACACCTCCTGATAAGTTAGTCTGATCATAGTCATATCGTGTAGTATAATCATAATTAATCATAGAAACTATCTATGCAGCAAGGGTACTCAAATGTTTTCCCGTGATGTATGACTCGATACAACGTGCGCGGTTTGGGTTAAGTTATTTTCACAGTGCATAACTTGTTATTTTGCATATAAAGTCGTTGATTGCAATGAAAAAACGTAGTAAAGAAAGTTATAATTCTAGCTTTGTATTCCTTTGCACATATTATGTTAATCTATTCCAATCATTCGGATCAAAATTCCTCAATCTCAAATCAATCTGATCCCCAACCCCCACTCCAGGAGTTGTGTACGCCAGGTTGCATAATAAATCCTTGTTTTATTTGCGTGCTTGTTCGCTTTACAAACAAACTCAAGAAAAACATTATTTGCGATTACACCCTCATATTGTAGTAGGAAAAAGAGCACCTACACTCTTCATTCGTTGTTTATTTTGCTAATCCTCAGTGACTGCGGTCGAAGCCTTATCAACCTGTTGTACCCTTGGGCAATGCTCGCATGTAAAGAGTGACGTCATCCGTTGAGGTATGCCAAGTGTTTAGTGTGTTATCCAATTTTTATTTTTATACTCTTCTAGTGTTACAGCCGCACTATTTATTTAATGATCGTCACGCAGAATGAAGTACCACCTATAAATAATCAACGTACCCAATTATTTATCCTCGAAATACTCTGAGGGAAGATTGTTAACATGAATTTTGTCACCTAATTCCTACTTTCTGTAAGCAGTTGTGCGACTATTAAAAACTAGAAATGTCAATTTACAATAGAGATAGCGAGTCTTTTGAAGGTTCTTTGAAAGGATTTTCAGAAGGTATTGTGATTAAACAAAATGAGATCTTCATGACAGACATATATATATATATAGTTATGTATATTGAATTTTATAATGTGTCCAGAGTTGTATTTTAGTGGTCATTTTCTAAACAACATATTTACAGCATCTGAGTTCAAGGTCAGTCTTGTTTACGTAGCGTTTAATTATTAGATTGCATTTTCCATCCCTTAATGTGAGAAACGTCATGTACGCACAGGAAATTTCCATTAGAATTATTCATATTCTAGAATATTCTGCAGGTGACTTATCCTTATATTTATACAGCTTTGGTAAACAAGATTCCATTCCTATACTAAACATTGTGTTATTAAAATCTGTCTACTGAGGAATTTATTGTAGTAATCAGATGTTAAAGTTGTGAAAATCAGAGCAAATTCAAAAAGAGGAATTATTTATTTGAAATATTTTTAAAACTAGAGTCGTAACAATTAAAATATATATATATATATATATATATATATATATATATATATATATATATATATATATATGTTTATGTGTGTGTGTTATTTTATTTTACTTTGCAAACACATTTAAAATCATTTTATTTTTCTTCTTAAACACAAATACATAAGGGTTTCACTCATTTTTCGAGTTTCAAAGTTTTCTCACTGACTCCTGACTTATCACCGGAATGTTCGCTTTCCTACTTTATAGATGGCATCTGTGCACTTCATTACAATATTGGCATTTCTCACAAAACTGTTCCTGTGTGGCGCAGCACCTACTCAGGGAACGATATTAAGTGTCGGTATAAGATAACCAGATCCTGTTTTATGTTTTTCTTTATTGTCCTAGACATGCATAGAAATGCCACCTCTTTACAAAATTTGCACAAAAGTATTATTATATAAGTAACGAAATCAAGAGTAAGAGAAAGAAAAGTGATGTTATATAAGTAAATAAATCAAGAGTAGGCGAGATAGAGAGAGTGATAGGGAAAGTATGTGCTATGTAGTTCAATATGAAAATACATGTATATTCATTCCCAATGCCGATAACACTTATAGACATTTAACTGATCAAATAAAAAGGGAGAAAAGGAAGAGAAAAAGTATCAATTATTTTCTGGTAGAAGGTTATATCAACTTTATATGACGTCTTTGCGTGATATACTGATCATAACTTTCTTTAGAAAAAAACTTGCTCTACTGATGCACATTTATGTAAGTCATCCACTTCAGATATTTTTCGGCTTAGAAACGCTTAAAAGCGTTGTATTTTTCTACTAAATAACTGCTGTTTAAATCTTGTTGAAATGTGATATCTGATGATGGAAATCACAATACCTGCACTTATAAATGTTATACTTTGCGTGGATTAAGATACAAAATTGAATACGTCATCTGCCTATTATATATACCAAACGCCACCTTTTCTTTAGATAAATTACAATTTTGTATATGAGTACATTTATTAATAATGAGTGACACAAAGTCTGCCCCAAACTTCTGAACTATGTGACATTCCCCAAAAATATGGCATATGGATTCAGGAAAATGCCCACAAAAAGAACACGTAATCAGTAATGAGTGGCGATTGGGGGCACTACGGGGATAACATTAACCCGTAGGTTGACATTAACAATTGTCCATAGGTTTACATTATACGACACTTGGGAGCACTACGGGAAATCCTACGTTAGATTTTTAGATTACCATTCCCGTTGTACCCCATAAATATTTTAGTTTGTGGGCACTAAGAGGATTAACATTAGCCCGTAGGTTTACATTGCTGTGGCACTTGGGGGCACAACACGAAATGCTATGTTAAAATTGTCCATAGGTTTACATTATATGGTATTTGGGGCACTACGGGAAATCCTATATTAAATTTTAACATTACCATTCCCGTTGTGCCACATAAATGTTTTAGTTTTGAGGTTTGCATCGATGGCACAAATGACTCTGTCTTAGGTCAATGGAAGTCTAGTCTGACTCCACAACCTTGTAAATACGTTCGTGTTTAATGCCTTTTGGTATTATGTAAAAGAAGCTATCTTGGACACGTTGAAGTGTTGGAACTCGAAATAATTTTGATCGATGGGCCGCATTGCTGACGATGCCAATGAGCAAATCTTTTGGTAGCCCTCCTTGGAAAACATGATCTTGGATTGGAGTCCAGAGGGAATGGGGAAGGTTTTCACTTCCACTCGTCGAAGAGGATACTTGGCGGTCGTTCTGCTTAGAGTTTGACTAATGTCGTTTCCCACTTTAGGTAAGAACTCCACATGGCGCACGTAAAGTCTGTCTCATTTGATGCTCATTTTGTACTCGTTAGCATTGGCCGTCGAATAGAACACGGTACCAATTTGACTGATTCTCAGGCGTCCATGCAACAAGTACTTGTCTTGCAACCAGTAGTCCAAATTCAAGCGATCCATAATTTCTAAACTGTGTCCTTTTTGATTTTCTTTTGGCGGTCGATAAAGCCTACATTACTGTCTGCATCATCATCTGTATCAACGCTGTGTTGTTGAACTTGTCCATAGTGTTAGGTTTCCATACCACGGAGGCATACTGATGTGTGTTCTTGGCTTCTTTTCCGTACGTTAAGAGATTTTCCAGGTACGCTCGGTAAGGGTATGTATCCATGCTGCTGCTGACCAGTTTGTTATTTAAGTACAAAGCCACTTCGGTCAACAATGAATGCATGAAATTGTTGACGGGTGCTACTCTGGCATCGGTGACTGGATTGGTGTTGTCCGTTTCAGGTACAAGTAACTGTTATTCAGATCGATATAATCATCAGTTTGTCCTTTGATTTCAAATTCAATAGGTGCTGAGGTAGTCAAAGACGACACAGGATGAGATTCGACCTATTGGGATTCTTGCATCGGCATCATCGTTGGTGGCATAGCAAACAGATCGAGTTCTGACTTGAAACATTCGCAAGAATCTCGGTGCATAATTTTTTCCTTTTTTTTTCAGTTAGTAATCAAAAAGTCTAATTCTCTGACTGCTGCTGGTCTTATTTTCTTATTCTTTTCGGAACGTGTTTATGAGATCTGAAGGGATTTAGAGGTCTCTTTCTGCCTTTTCCTTGCTGTGGTGTAGAGGAGGAATTAATCCCTTGGCCAGAACTGTGAAGTAAATGTATAGGAGTGTCTCGGTGTCTCTGGTCTTTTCTAGTTTGAATCAACACATTTGTTCCTGCTTTCATCAAGGATTCTCTAGGTCGTTGTTGGCCGATTAGTACATTTTGGAGAAATTATTTTCCTCGCGTCAAAGCTGCATCTTTTAAAGCATGCAATCCTCGAGTCACTATAGGTTTCAAGATGGGTCCCACCGTACGAAAAGCTGATTTTAACATATCTCCTAAACTATGTCCTCGTTGTCAAGTGATTTCTTGGTACACAGTCTACATCTGTTTTTAGAATTCACTTGAGAATCGTTTTCCAAAGTTTAGTTTCACGGTGACTTTTCCTTTGAAGAACCTAATGTCTTGTCCAAGATCTCCTTTTATGCTAATATTGACACTGGCAAAATACGATTTACTAACAGGAAGATGATGAGGATGAACAAATTCTTAGTGAACGTGATACGTGTTTCCTCCTTCATCGTAAGCTGCATGGCAGAATCCACTTTGAAAGGAACGACTCTCAGGAGATCGGATGTGTTTGCCACAACATCCGAGTACACAAACATCAAGTTTAGTCCTTCGTTCAAATCTATAGGGGAGCGAAAATACTTGCAGAATCGATCGTTGTTGTGAATGTCTTTTGAATACGGCGCTATGTTCGTGTTTCCATATAGAATAGCAAACAAACTGGTAGAAAATCTGACAGTCAGCGTTTTGTCGTCTGTAAAATACATTTTAAGACGGTGAGCAATTTTATGGGACTCGGTCAGTACACATCACCCAGTTTTCTCCAGTGCTTTGCCAAACTGATCGTTGAAAATAGCTGAAATCGTTTCGACGAGATGTTGAGCATTAAAATAAAATGCCGCAGAAATTTTCATAAAATAGATATTTAATTGGGGTTTCGCTGGTGATGGTGTTTTTGGATTCGTAAATGAGAGGATCATTTTTGTCCAAGTGTTCTTGAACTTGTTTGTTGAATATTTCGACGAGCAAAGTGGTTTGATCTCCAGGCACATTCTTGACTTGAGTGGGTTAAATTATTTCTACCAAACCTACTTCCCAATGAGCTTCGTGATCCAATTGTATTGCTTGAGATAAGTTGGCTGTGAAACAACATAAGGTGTTGCTGGGAAACACATCCATAAAACTGTCACTAGGTAATGTTAGATAAAATTGATTGTTCATAGTTCGATGGTTCTGCTTTCCGAGGAGTCACTCGATGCTAAAGAATGATTTTCTAAAGTTGGTTACAGAAGATGACTGCTACTGTGATTGGGAGAGTTATTGTTTTGACTGGAGTTTTTGACTCTACCGTTGTTGCTGTTGTTGTTACTGTCGGTATATTTCAACGAAGGACTGGGAAGAAGATAACCAATACAACTGCTGAGTAAAATAGTCCACAGTCGTTTATCTCCTTTTTGCATAGTCAAATTTCCAATGGCTGCTCCAATGACACAATACAAAGACTTAGCAGACAAAGACTATTTGATATTTAGGGACACGTTCTCGACACCACACCCACAGTGGTTGTTGTTGTTGCTGTTTATGTAGTTCTTGAAAAGATGAACCCTGAGAAGGAGATGTAGCTGTGTTTAACGACATGTTCGTAACTTCTATTTCTTTGTATAGTCGATGACTTGTGAAGCAGCAGCAATCCAAGAATCGAAACTGAGTGGATATCCTTTCCAACGAACGTTCAATTCTTGCAGTCGACGTTTTCCCACTTTACGTGTTCTTCGATTGAGAATGATTTCGATATCGTACACGACGTCTTCTTTCTTAGTCACTCATTGTAACTCGGGCAAGTAAAAAGTTCCTTTTAACGCTTCTCCGTTCATACCTTCCAATTTATATAGTTTTGTTTTTCCAATCCGAACCAAATCTCCCGTGGTAATTTTTTTCTTCCTGGATGATGCCTCAGACGTTGAAAGCAATCACATTGTTTACACACACTATACCCACAAACATATTTAGATACTATCACACAAGAGGGGTAATTATAATGAAGGGATTTGGTTTTGTTTCATTTTGCGATCATTTGAATAAAATATCTTTTCCAAGAGATCTAAGCGGTTCTGGAAAGGGTCGTGTATGTCTATGTTTTACACAAAAAACTAAAACATAAACCATAAGAATGTTTGTGGGTATAGTGTGTGTAACAACTATTACCATTCAAATTTTGACAGATAGGTAGAACATTCTTTTCTTAGCAGGTACAAACACTCCATGTACGATGCATAACTTCCTTTCTATTCATCCTGTTTAATGTTTATAGAAGACTATGATACTTAAATTTTACCGTTTTCAATCTAGAACAGAAAATTTTACTTTCTTTCTCTGCCAATCTTTGGTTTGGCACAATTTTTTGATCCAAAGCACGATCACCCCAAAATTGAACATGAAAATTAGGAAATGAAAATTGAAAAACAAATATTTGAAAATAAAATTTGAAAGAAAAAAAAAATGAAAAATGAAAATTAACAGATACAAATTTGAAGGAAAAAAAGAAAGAAATTTGAAAATGAAAATTGAAATGAAAAAATGAAATTTGAAAAACTAAATTTGAAAAATAAAAATTGAAAATAAAAAAAATTAAAATAGAGGCTGAAAAACTATATAGGAAAATGAAATTTGAAACTGATAAATTGAAAATGAAAATTGAAAATGAAAATGAAAAAATGAAAATTGATCAAACAAAATTTAAAAAAATAAATACAAAAATGAAAATTGAAAATAACAAAAATGAATTTGAAAGTTAAAGAAATTACAATTAAAAATGAAATTTGAAATGAAAAATTGAGAATTAAAATTGGATATGAAAGTAAAATATGAAAATTGAAAAATACAAAATTGAAGAAAAAATATAATGAAGATTTAAAAAAATGAAATTTGAAAGCATAAATTTGAAAATAAAAAATTAAAACGACGAATTTAAAATGACGATTTAAAAAAAATGAAAATGAAAAAAAAATTTGAAACCGAAAATTGAAGAAAGTAAATTTGATAATGAAAATTTCGAAAACTGACATTTTAAAAAGTAAATGTAAAAATGAAAATTGAGTATGTAAATTAAAAAAACGAAAATTGAAAAAATCCGAAATTGAAAAATAAAAAAACTTAAATTGAAAAATTGAAAATGAAAATTGAAAACTAAATTTGAAAAAAAGATGAAATGAAAATTACAAACTTAAAATAAGAATCAAATTTCAAAATGAAATTTTCAAATGAAGATTGAAAAAAATGAAATTTGAAAAACTAAATTTAGAAATGGAAATTGGTAATGAAAAATTTAAAATGAAGATTAAAACAAAGCAAAAACAAACTTTGACTTCAAAAACAGGTTCAGAGTTAGTGCGAGCTATAAAATACCGGTATTTCTTAAAACTAAATGGTCGACACCCTCTACGATGACAAACAGACAAAAACACCGAAATTCTTAAGCACTTTTACCGTCTCGTTCTTGTGTGATAGTATATAGGTATGTTTGTGGGTATAGTGTGTGAGCACTAATACCCTTGCTTGTGTGCGATATTATGCGTGTGTGATTCATTCCCCTTATAGTTTGTGTATATTCCTACCCCTTTTTGTTGGATAGTAAATATGAGAGCAATGGATAGTAGATAACTGGGTGTTGGTCGCTCTGACAGCGTATTTGATAGTAAGTACGGGGTATTAGTCGCTCGTGCGGCGTGTTGATGATATGGAATGAGTGTGGAATAGTAGATAACTGGGTGCTGGATGGTAAATAACTGGGTGTTGGTCACTCCAAACGACATGTTGATGGTATAGTGTGGATTTTGGATAGTAGATAACTGGGTGATGGTAACTCCAAACGGAGTGTCGATGGTATAATGTGGGTACTGTCTAGTGGATAACTGGGTTATGGTGTATTGGTTAGTAAGTGTTGTTTTGTCATTAAATATCCCGTTAGAGAGCATGGAGACCCATAATGTTAAACATATGAACATTATTAGCATTCGTTAGAGGTCATACAGATTAATAATGTTAAACCTATGGACCTTTTTTACATAACATTTTACGTTAGAGGTCATAGAAACCTCAAAACCAAAAAGTATTGCCTTAATATTAAATTCCCTTATTTTAAATTAACTAGTGATCCAGAATTCTCATATATTACTTCCTTACAGATATTAGGATTTTCGCATATCAATTTACGTGGACTAGACTTTTCGTATATCCATTCTTTTTATAATTTTTCTCGACCCTCTAAGCTTTGACCACTAGTAGAGTGGCCAATATAGCTAGTTTATAGCTGAGAATTAATAGATTTTTTTTACCAGTAGAAAAACATTTTATTATTAAGAAAACCTTTTGAGAGTTGGATATACCTACACTAGAGCTTGCGGGTGACATGTTCATACCTATAACAGAAAAGTTTCGACTTTGTGAGGTTTGAAAATCTACTGTTTACAAAATAAATTAAAAAAATTGAATCCTCTGCGACAAAGATATTGCAAGAATGGGTACCTGAATGCTGTAAAACAAAACTGATTAATTAGGTCAGATGACATTCCTGTAAATGGACAGTTTAAGGAGCACATTCAGAATCTATCTCCTGAGCTGCGAGAATGCATTTACCACTACTTTGTACAGATTCAAGTGAAACGCAAAGAACAATTGCATCCGAAACGGCATATACTTTGTGGTATCTGAATGTTATAAGAAGAGTGATTAGTTTGAAAATGTTCAAATGGTCAGACATTGATCAACTGCGAAGAGAGCATAAGACTTGCAATGCCACGACTTCTATCAGCAGTGTTACACCAAATTCCCTGGAAGAAAGTAAATGCCACTGTTAAAGACTTAGTGGATTACCAAGTAATTTAAAAAGAACTGATTCCACAAGATGAGAAGATAATTTTGGACGTCATGTCGTATGTGTGTGTGTTAGCTTTCGTTTACAAACATATTCTCCGTTGCACATTTATGAACAGTACACGCAGAGACCTGACAACCATTGGGACTTGAACTGTGTAAATTTAACAGTGTAAGTGTAAGCCGTCGTTTTAAATTTCTGGCAGTCACATTTTGGGAGCTGGTATGTGAAAAAATTCTTCAGTGGCTACCGAACGACTTTCTTTCTTGCCTGATCTTGACTCTCTTCCACCAGTGGAGGTAGATGGTGTTGGATATGGGTCAATCATGTCTTCTTCAGAATCGCTGCGTGAATGTCTGCCAACACTTCTTAGAGTGTTGGGCGACACAGAACATCGTCGTCGCTTGGCTTCTGGTTTCTCATTGGAAATGTTTTATGGCTTCATGACAGTAGATAATTCAAATTTAATTTGACTAAGTTGCATCTGTCTCCCTCTATGTAGAGCACCCCTCGAAGTAAGAGAATACACTCATTCAGTTTTCAATCTGTGAAGATGGAAGAGTCAGAACAGATTGTACCTCTGGTCAGAGATTTACAGAGAGTCAATCGAAAGTATACTTCCAATAAGATTTCTGACTACTCATCTCGAGATAAATGTCAAGGTACCTGCTATATCTGCCAGGAAAAAGGACATTGGGCTCCAGAATATCCACATCGCAAAGAAAAGATGCCTCTAAGACAAGAGACAAGAGAGATAAAACTAAAGATACCTGTTATCAATGTCGGGAAAGAGGACATTGGGCTTCAGTGTGTCCCAAGAAAAAAGAAAACAAGGAAAAGGAGCATTCGGAAGCATAAACAGAAGAAGAACCCATTCCAGTAAAGAAACTCAAGAAGGCGAGACAAGCAGAAGAAACAGTAGGAGAACCCATACGAGTGAAGAAATTCAAAAGAGAAAAAAACTAAAAGTGGACTTTTGTGATGTGTTATGAAATTTCATTGTGATTCTGTTTTCACAAGAATATACCAAAGAAAACGTAAGTGTACCTTTGTCTTGATTTTGTTCTTTTATTGTTGATAAATACTCAACACACTTTTATGGACAAAAAGTTTCGTGTCGGATAGTAAGTGTGGGGTGTTGGATAGTAAATTCCGGGTGTTGGATAGTAGATGACTGGCTGTTGGTCACTCTACTTTTCTCCTTGGTTAGTAAGTGTGTGGTGTTGACCACTAAAAACGGCGGGACAGCATTAATTTGTTGTACATATCTGTCACATTTTGTGAAAGAAAAATTAAAATTTTAAAATGGTTTTTTTTAGAAACAATTTGTAAAAAAAATTTGCAAGTTTTAAATTTGACCTGACATTTTTCAGTCATCGCTAAATTCGGTATAATTTATTTTTTTTATATTTGCAACGATTGTAAATTTGTAAATTGTTTACTTTCAAAATCATTTTACAATTTCTAAAGATTCTTTTTACAATATTTCTAGCTTTAGTGGAATTTCTACTTTAATCTCTAATAAAGTCCGTATGAATTTCGGAATTTTACTGCTACTTTTAGTGTAGACCAGAATTTTTTAAAACTTTTTCCGGATTTCTTTCAGTCTTCACTAAGGTCCGGTACAGATTCAGAATTTAAATGCTACTTTTAGTCTAAGGCAGTTTAAACTTAAAGTCTGTGACAATTTCGGAATTTGATTAGTGCTTTTAGTCACGTCCAATTAAGTGTTATTAGGAGTTGGTTCCCATCATCAGAACAACACATGCAAATTCACTGGCATTTCCAACATGATCTGAGGTATTAGTAATACTTTATATATAAATCTCAGATATTTACATATAGCCACTAGGATACACGCCACTACGCATGGCGTGTTGAATAGGATGTGTGCCATTTGAGGTCAACAACTTCTAACACTGTAACGATGTAGCCCCATTTAAGGTCAACCTCTTCTAACAATGTCACAATGTACCCCAATGCTAAACCATTTACCCCCATTGTTAAACATATGGACAATTTTAGCACAGAATTTCCCTCACTGCCCACCAAGTGCCATATAATGTAAATCTATGAACAATTTTAACATAAGATTTCCAGTTGTGCCCTCAAGTGCCATACAATGTAAACCTCCTGGCTAATGTTAATTCCCGTAGTGCCCCCAATTGCTACTCATTACTACTCACGTAATACTATCTGTTATACCAATTTTAAATAAAAAAAATGTTCTTGTAATAATAACTGTGCGCAGAATCTTTATCTGAAACCACCTTATTTGTGGAGACTTTATTAATCTGAATGTAAGAGAGACACTATTTTTTGCCAATCGTCATCTTCTATTTCACCAAAGTTTCTCTACCACTTGCATCTTGAGGTAGGAATTTCCCCATTTGTGATCAATTTCTTCTAAATAGTTTTTGCAATTCTATTTGTCCACTACAATGCAAAGCAATTTAGAGCTGATGCACGCATCCGCGAGTTTTTCTGTTAGTCTAATACCAACTTTTGTCTGATATTCAATCATAGCTCTTATTAAGCCTCGGTATATTAAAGTATTTGTTTCAATTGAACATCAATGCTGAAACTGATTCATATCAAACAACTGTCCACTACTATCCACTAAGTCGTTTATTCTTCTAATTTCTTATTCAAACAAATTGTTGCCACCAAATCTACAATTATAATTTTGTCAAGTATTTTCAACATTGATCCATGCGTGAAAGAAACCATCTCTCCAAAAACTGTTAAGTAACTTAATTTTCTTCTTCATATAGTCTACCCCAAAGTAGTGGAAATTAGTGATATTTTGGCAAGATTCCTCTAAAATGTTTTTTCAATTTGTAGATGTAGTTGTAAGTCGTCTAATTCACGTGATCTTTAATGTTTTTACAAATGCAAATACATCAATCGCTCTGAAACCTGCTAAATAGTAATCGTTAATAATTACTCTTCTTCTGACTTTGTCAACTGAATTATTCCATATAAATTTAAAAGATATATTGTTAATTTCGATTAGATTTTTCGTTGATGGCTATAGTAAGGATAGAAGTAAATGGTTTATGTTAGATCATGCTAAACGTTTTACAACTGTGATTGTATCAAATTGTGTCAGATATCTTTTTGACCACTGATTTAATATTTCTTTATTTCTCTAATTTTATTTTCATAATTGATTTCTACCATTTTTTCAAGCCGATTTCAATACTTTACACCTGGTAATGTAAACTCACTGTCACCCCAATTTATCTATAAACTCTCACATAATCAAACTTCACTTCCAACTTTACTCCCAAACCAAATAACCTTAGTTTTATCAATGTTGACGCTAAATCCTGAAAATTTAGAGTAGTAAAATAAAAGATAAAGGCAGTCTTTAAGGATTTAATATTTCCATCATGAGTATAAAAGGTATCGTCTGCATATTGAGAGATCAAATATACTGTATTATTAATTTGTATTCTTTTAATATGTGTACTACCTCTTATCATGTGTGCCAATATCTCTGTACAAAGGATAAATATATATGGAGATAACGGGTCATCTCGCCCACACCCTCTTTGAATGTTAAACCTAGAAGTGATGTAGCTATTTACTTTAACACATGACTAGATATTATTATAGAACGTTTATATCTATTTTGTAATATAATCTCCGAAACTGGAACACAATAAGACATTTTTAATGTAGGACCAAGCAACTGAATCAAAGGCCCTATCAAAGTCGATATAAAATAATAAACCAGGAATTTTGTGTTTTTCAGTGTAAAACATTAAATCATACAAGGTTCTAATGTTTTCCACAACATATCTACCTTTAATAAAACCATTCTAATCCTCTTTTATAAGGTGAAATAAGATGTTTGTCACTCTGTTAGCTATACAAACCTAGGCTATTTTATATGAAACATTCAGTAATGTTATTGGTCTCCAAATATTAAGATATTTTGTATTGGTTTGTCGCCTTTAGGAATACAAAAAATTATTCCATCTTTCTGTGTTGGTGAAAGTTTCCCTATAATGTAACCATAGTTTATGGATCTGAAAAGAAAATATAAATCTCCCCCGCCCCCCGAAAAATAAAAAAGAAAAAAAACGTTTACAAGAAACCTCATGATAAAACCATCTAAACCTGGACTTTATTGTCTACCATCTGTTTCAAACATTTTAATGCTTCTTAACAAGACATAGGACCTTCTGAAGATATATTTTCTGCAAGTTATCTAATTGTAGAATATCCACATTCATATTATTAAAAAGTTCATTTAAATTGATGGAATCTACCTTCATGTATTTATACAAATGCTCAAAATATTCCATAGTTTCTTGTAAAATTTCATTTTGAGTTGATGTCTGTGACCCATCATCCCTTATTAATATAAGCATTATTTTACTAACATAATTTTATTTGTCAAGTGTGCAGAAATTCTTTGTAGACTTTTCTCCTTCATCAGCTCATTTTGCTCTTGAACGGACCATAACCCCTTTCACTTTTTCTCCTGTATTCCATCAACTCTTCCCTTTTCATGCTCAGTTCTAAAGTTTCACAATCTTTATCTAGTTTATTAATTTCGTCTAATAACTGTGCTTCTTATTTATTGTGCTCTTTTTATATGTGGCATCAGAAACATGTTTATCTCTTATTTTTAATAATAATGTTTCAAAAATGTTTCATTTATTACAAGTGGTATTTTTACATTCATCATGTGAATTCGTAGTTGGGTATTCAGCATACTGTTCCACACAACATGTGCGGTTTGTTTAACATATTCTGCATCTTTCAATAAAAAATTATGTAAGTTCCCAAAACCTTTTCCTTTTGGTAATTTTTGGAATTCAAATGTATTAATCACTATAGAGTGATCTGTTGCATACCCAGGTTTGATCAAAGCTTTCTTTACATCCACTAATAGATGTTAAAACAAATATAACTGAGCTTGTTTTAATGGGTTCGTTTTTTTCCAAGTATACCTGTAAGTATCCATATTTAATTCCCTCCAAATATTAATCAGATCAAATTAATTACTTTGATTGAGGACTTTTTCTCTTGCCTTGGGATAACAACAAATAATACAATAATCATAAATGTCGACAGCAGGGTTGATGGTAAGATTAACATTACATTTTCATTATGTACACGAGTAATATTCCTTGCTATATCTTCCTAGAAGACTGGTGTATCTTTGTGTGGGCCATTTGTGTTTATTAAAGTCATTTTGCGACCCTGAATACTAATATCTAAAATAAACTTATTACCGCGATTATCACCTCAATGCTACGTACTCTGAATTCAGAATTATTATTTAGTAAAATTGCAAATCCCCTAGCATTAGATGTATTTGAACTAAATAAACATTTATATCTCCATGTGGACCTAATATATTTTCCCAAATTCCCAACACACTGTGTATCTTGTAATAAAAAAAAACCATTATATATATAATATATTTGTATATTTTCAAAAAAATGAAAACGTCGCTTCTCTTTTTAGGGTTCCCTAGTCCTTGAAAATTTATTGTACAGATTTGTAATATCTTAAATTATTGCTACTTCAAGAGAATCTTGATTGTAAATGAAAGTACCTGACCAACGCCAGCTCTGATATGTGCAGAGATTCTGTTACACAAGAAAGATGTAAGTTGTAGATCAGTACTAGATAACTGTGTAGTTTCAAAGTAGCCATGTACACAAATTTATACACAAATTGCAAATAAGTAAAGAGATCAACACAAATCACAAAGCCAATAACAAACAGGAAAAACCTGTGATCATATTTTACTTACTCTGGTTTTCTTTGGTCTGTTTAATGCCAATACGACATTCCACATTCAGCTGTTGCCGTCCATACTACCCAGTTAATTTTTTTCAGACAGAATCTAGAACATAAATACTAGTTGTATGATTTTAGATGACGAAACATGTTAAAATGAGTGATCCACGAAATAATTATTAATTGTATGCTTTTCTAGCTGGTAAAAAAATTAAAAAATTTATATCGCTAAATGTACTCCTTGGGTGGGATAAAATAGTTTAGAAATTATTTAAATTAATGTTGATTTACGAAGTTCGGGAAATGATTTTTTTGGTGAAAATACAACAAACCTACAATCTCCATAGTTTTTATGGTGAATATCCTACATACCTACTAATCCCGGTTTTTGTACGGTAAGGATACAACATACCTATTATTCCCGGTTTTTGTATGGTAAGGATACAACATACCTATTATTCCCGGTTTTTGTATGATAAGGATACAACATACCTATTATTCCCGGTTTTTGTATGGTAAGGATACAACATACCTATTATTCCCGATTTTTGTATGGTAAGGATACAACATACCTATTATTCCCGGTTTTTGTATGGTAAGGATACAACATACCTATTAATCCCGGTTTTTGTATGGTCAGGATACAACGTACCTATTATTCCCGGTTTTTGTATGGGGAAGATACAGCATACCTACCATTTCCTGACTTTTTATGGTGAACATTCTACATACCCACTATTCTCGGTTGTTTCTTGTGGAATATACAACGTGCCTACTGCTCGTTGTTTTTTATGGGGAAGATACAACATAACTACTGCTCCCGGGTGTTTGATAAAATACATAGTTACATAAAATACCTTGTCCGAAGTAGACCCTGCAGCGGTATCATTTATCTGAGCCATGATGTTTGTGATGAATAATGGTGTTTAATGGCTGATTCGCACAATTTCCAGAGCATGAAGCACACACATATAATAATATCCCGGGAACCAAATGAGGTGATATAATCTCAAAGCAGAGAGAGAGAGACAGACAGACAGACAGACAGAGAAAGAGGGAGAGAAAAATATAGTAACGTTATAGGTGTAATGAATTTTGTGTGATTACTAGTTTGAATACCTAATCGTTAAAGTATTCTTTCACATGTTTATCTCTGAAACTGTTTGTGTATTCCTTTTTATTGCCCAAAACTGTTTGCGTATTCCTATTCATTGCCAAAAATTGTTTGCGTATTCCTAATCAATTGCCAAAAACTATTTGCGTATTCCTAATCATTGCCAAAAACTGTTTGCTTATTCCAATCATTGCCAAAAACTAAATGCAAATATTTGTAACTAAAGATAAAAGTGCTACTAGATATTGTTGGCTTATGCGACTGTACACATCCCATTCATAATTAACTCAAGGGCTGGCAACACCAAGTGTAGAGCACGTGCTCACACTGTCCACGTGTCACTACCGGACGATCTTTTCCAGACATAGGATCTGTTTTACCTCAGAAATGTATGAGATTCAATCGAGTACCAAACAATCATCTGTATGTTTTCAGTATGGGAAAGAGAATCTTGTTTTAAAACTGCACTGCAAATGTAATCAGTACTATCTTAAGGCCCCAACACAAGGATTTTCCAAAATTACACAAGTTCAACTGGACGATCTGGGTTGATTTTGATGTTGGCACAGTCTTATGACATAGTTATGAGTTACAAAGCACTCTCCAGTAATATTAGTTTAAATCTGTTTTGGAAGGAAATGCAGCTTTAACATTTCAGTCATTTCCCTAAGTTTCCTGACTTCTTAACCTCTTTTTCGTAGTCCCAGGAAAAGCAACGAACAAGCGTCATGAACGTCTTTTTCATTGTTTTTTCAAATCCGGCGGAATCTCAGTATTTCGGATTTAACAGTGTTCCTAAACGTATGCCGTTGATGAAAACTATTTTTATGCAGCAATTAATGAGTATTAGTTTCTTCAAATATACTCACATATCCAGGTTACCCCCATTTTCAAAGTTATTTCCTTTGAAGATTGTTCCATCCAAGATCAATAAACCTAACATAGAAATTTGTGGCCTTTTTGTCCGAGGCAAATATTTCTTTCTACCAATCAGCTACATTATTGTTTGCATAAGCTGGATAAAACTTCTTTCGCATAGCTGTACCTTACTTTTGGAGATAAATGTTTTCATTAAAACTAAAGTCGTTCTGTTAAGACAGGCAGACATATACAACTAGATAGATATAGATAAATATATAAATAAATAGGTAGAGAAATAAATGTGTGGATGGGGGAGTAGGTGGGTTGATAAATGGACGGATGGAATGTTGTACGGACAGACAGACATATAGATAGATATGAGTTCCTCTTTAGTTAGTAATCGCTTTGACATACTAGTACATTTTTTTGCTTTTGTATGTAAGCTAGTATTCTACCATATCGGACACGTGAGCATACATAAATATTTCGATGAGATACTATTCCACACATTGCCTAATAGGTAAGACCTTTTAGCAGAGAAGGCCTAAAGCAATTTGTACTTAGGACAATTATTGTACCATACCATTACTCAATATGATTTTAGCAGTTTTAACCCAATCTTCGCCGGAACAAACTAGCCCTCACCAGTACAATCTAACCCCAACAAATTTGTATATATTAGCTTGATTCTAGTGTCTAAGCCGATCAGTATTTCAATATAGGCCAGCCAGTCTTTGAGTTAACGATGAAGAAAGGTGTATTTCTTCTTGTCGTCTGTCTCTTGCCATATCTTCGTTCAGGTACGTCTCTTAGTCTCCCAATCTTACTGACTAGTGCGTGCTTATATATATATATATATATATATATATATATATATATATATATATATATATATATATATATATATATACATGCATACATGTATAATATCTGTCCTTTTTGCTTTTCCCGTTCAGAACTAACGTATTTGTACTGAATTTGAAAAGCTTTTTTTTAAAATTCAGCTTTCAAATCTTGCAAATAACATTGAGATCAGAAGCAATCTCAAACGAAAAGACAAAACTAACCTGAGCAAATATTTACCTATGTTTGAAGAAAAAGAGCAGCTGAGTCTACCATCAAGCATGGATTCAACCTCATATTAATATGGTATGTTACCTACCAAGTTTAAGTTTTGATTGGTTTAAATGACAAAAGTGTATTAGAGAGAGTGACAGAATTGCAGATGGATCCATATTTAAACAAAACAATTTTTAAAAATATTAAAACCATATAGGAAGAGTAGAAGCTTTTAATATTAACTTATAGTAATATTTACTCAGAATTGTTTACATCTTACAGTTTAACGGAATATTCAGAATAATCAGATTTGCAATAAAATAAAATGATCAACAAATTTAATTTTTTGTTTGCTTTTTGGTCACAATTCGTAATACAGTATAACTCTTGTTATCGAGGAGTATCGAAACAATCTATTTAGTTGCAATTATATCGTGTATAGTTTTCAAAATAGGGATGTAAGAAACTTGGTTTCTATATCAGTATCACAATGCTTGACACGTGTACATATTTGCTCTGATACTCTGCTGACTCATAAGTATGAATGAATTTGTTCAGTCTACGCTTTAAAATGCAACGTCTCGTGTATAATAACAGTAGTAGTAGTAGTAGCAATCATCATCATCATCATCATCATTCAGAAATTTTGAAGCAATAAATGAATATAAAAATATTTAGAACAAAACGTGCATTTCTTGCTTGTGTATATTATTTGTCCATAATAAAATCTATGTGTAATATGTGCTACGATATTGAACGTTTATTTCTGTTTGTACTCTTGAACATATGACTATTTTATATCAGGTTTTTACTTTGTTTGTTGTAATGACTTACTAATGTCATATTTATATATGTTTTTATTGCAATTTGAACTAAGAAAATCTTCGTAAAAATATGTGAACAGGTGTTTTTAATAGGTCAAATTGCCTCTGCGCATTGAATCACTTTTGTTGTCAAACTCTTAAATTTCTGAGTAAGTAGTTGTCCACGTATGAAACTCCTCAGTTTTGTCGATAAGTAGTTTATGCAAGTAGTTACAAACCCAAAATGCTTATATGGAAATGAACATAACTTCTGAAGTTTGAAGTTAGACTGTAAACTGACACAAAAATATATCTTTATGTGATCAAATTAAGGAACGTTTCTGCTTTCAAAATCAAATGACTCATCATGACATTTATATTTATTACAATTAAGAAAATTTTCCCACCTCCATCTTTGTACTTTTGTTATAGCGTTCAATATACTTTTATTTACGTTTTGTGTAAAATAAAGTTACCCGTATTTTTATTTGACCGACGAATTTTCTTTCGTTTTTCAAAAGCTCATCATTCTCTATATCTATGCAAAGTACTTTAGAAATCTGGATGTAAGAAATAAATAAAATATTGTTTAAGGTCGCATATAGAGAAAAACACCGTTTAATCCCATGGAAAATCAGAGTTAGAGGATCATTATCAATTGATATCATTAATGCCTAAACTAGTTCAGGGACACGCCATTTTTTCACTTTGTCGCACTTACTATGGACCTGTTTCCAGCTTATTTCAATATTAACAATTTCTGGATGAAATATGTTTGAGTAGTCTTCAACCTTAAAGGTACAACATATTATGTTGCAAGTCGGACTTCCTCGTTTAATAGTTGTCCAAACTTAAAATTTACTCAACTTTTGTCTGTCATTGCTTTCGTAATAAAAAAATTTAAATGCACTGTCGATTGTCGTATGATTCATCGTGTAAATAAAGGATTATTATTACTATTATTATTATTATTATTGTTGTTATTGTTGTTGTTGTTGTTGTTGTTTTTTGTTGCTTTTGGTATTATTATTATTAGTAGTAGTAGTAGTAGTATAGCGTTACGAAACTTTAATGAATTATTGGGAAAATGACTGTAAGGTGTACTTGGTTGTCCAAATGCAAATCTTTTAAAATGTATGTATTTATTTATTTTTTCTTATATCGACTAATGGGAAATCACTGACGGCCGAGGATTCTATGTTCATCTCGTTCATTTATTTGTTCGTTCGTTCGTTTCTTCCCTTTGCATTCTCAACCTTCGTCTCTTATCTCAATCTTGACAGCACCTGCCGCTTCGGAAATGGTCTGGCTGAAAGATGTGACCACAAGTTTCCCCACAGACAAACGGGCACTAGGTGAGCTTGACCTCCCTGATGATTTGACCTTTCATCTTAGTCGCGGGTCACATGCTCTAACCTTAAACTTGAAGAGGAATCATGGGATTGATCCAAATGCTGACATCTATGTTGTGCGAAAATTGAAAGACGGTCAACCACTTTTGGAGAAAACACGAAATTTGGAAAAGGAGGTAAGCTTTCAGCGGATTACGACAAAAACGTGTTGCCGTAGTTGGTGGGGCGGTGGTGGAAACGCGCTTTGTATATCAGCTTGGTACATGTTTTGTTATTACTTTAAACTTGTGCTCTCGCTTGCCTACGAACATCACGAACATTTAAAGTGATTTATTGCAATTTTACCTTTATTTTTTCATCTGTGTTGTAACTTTGCTGTCCTAAAATTAACAGCTTCGTTAGCTTTTGACCAGTTTCTGATACTGTCCAAACATACTGTGTAATAGAAGTTCTGTTTTGTACATGTACACCTCAAATAAAAATTACATATGATCTAATCCTCTGATTTAACCATGAAATACCTTCGTCTGTCAGACAGAGTATTATCATTTTGCTGAAAGAAGTATGCCCAGCTTGTTGCTTCATCTTTGTCTATCATATAATCTGTTTCATCAGATGACAATGTTCTCTAGTACTCAGCAGTACCTGACCTACAGTCAAATTTACGTTTGGAAGCAGCTAACACAACATTAGACATATGCTCTCCAAAATCTTAGTGTACAGTTTTGTATTCATCTGGCTCATTATATATCAAGTATTTTTTGCTGATACATGTAATTGCCGTCATGATGTGGCATAATTCTAAAAGCGTTGCAAATCATATTAAATTGTTTAATAGCATTGCTGGTGATATTTGATTTGAATGCATCTTCATCAGATAATGGTATTTTACATTAAGACAAAAATATTGACATCTGGAAATAAACATGAAATTTTTATACTGATTTGGCTAACTCTGATGTGATGTTTGTCGTTGAAATGATTTAAGGAAATGCCACAACCATATTTTGCTAACCAAACTGCTCCGTTTAGTCGATTCTGCCAAACATTTCATGTCATTCTGTGAGCTGTATCTTTTTGTAGAGTCATTGTCAAAGTTGAAAGGGTAGTTATCAAAATTGATTGTATGCAAAAGCTTGACTTTCAGTACAGAATGATTTTTTTTATCTCGTTATATTAATTTGATATGTTAAGTTCTTTAACATGAGGTAACCAGTTTGATGCATTGAACTGAGTTGCACCACAAGGATAAGGTGTTGTACTTGTTAGCTTTATCAATCTGAAATTCATTTATCTCCCCGATAAAGTTTTAACTTTGATAACTAAAAAAAAGTGTGTTCAGCAATGTTCACCTATGCTTCGTATACGACATTGGCTTCTTTTGGGTATAAATACGTTGAGACTCTATTTCTCTTTTTCCACATTTACATGTAACTCTATTTTTATTTTTCTATCTAATTTGTTTATTTCCTGTATTGTAATACATGACTAATATCGTTTACTTGTGCACAATTTTTAGATTCCTGGAAATTTGCATTTTGTATATCGTCTGTGAATTATCTCTGTCAGTGTTTCTATTTTGCCTTTGTAACCTTTTACTCTAGGACATACTTCCACAGAATATGATTGATCCATTCATTGCAGTAAATTAAGTTCAGTTACTATCTTATGAAAGTTATCTGAAATTAGAATATTATACTTTGTTTGTCTCTGTCAAACTGTCTGCATGCCTCTCACTCTCTCTCTATCTCTCATTCAAACACACACACACACACACACACACACACACACACTCTCTCTCTCTCTCTCTCTCTCTCTCTCTCTCTCTCTATATATATATATATATATATATATATATACATATACCCGATAAAAGGTGTACTGGTTTTTGTTTCATGAAAATATGAAAATGATGTATGGATTCTTCTCAAATAAACTGATTCTGGCTATTATATATATATATATATATATATATATATATATATATATATATATATATATATATATATATATATATATATATATTGTAGATTGAGGGTTTCATTGATATATTACAATTGATCATGATGCAAATTTTGTCAAGAAAAAAATGCGTAACTGACCACGTATTTATGTCAATCTATGTAATATTAAATTTGAAAGAAATTATTAAAATGTCCTCATGATTGAAATAATATCTATTAAATATTTATTAAATTGTTTAAGTTTAAAATATCATAGACCAGCTTGTAGTTTTTTACATTATATTTGTTTTCAGCGTTTTAGACGCGCAGTTGGAATCAACTTCATATTTTTGGATGCAATTCTTTTCACTTCTTATATGATAACATTTGTTAAAGTGCTAGGACATTGCCACCATGTATAGTTCCCTAAACACTTGTTTGGTTATATGTGATGCTTTCTGCGTCCTTTCTTTTTTCCTTCTGGTGTTCTTATCAATACAAATTCGCATAATCTGCATGTTTTAATTCCTTCATTTTGGAATGCTTTTTAACATTGCTTACATCCTAGAATATCGATATCTTTCAACACTTCAAAGTTTGTATGGTCCTTAATACTGCTATCTATGTTTAATGCTTTGACTATCGACTCTAGTAGAGATGCGTGCCTTTGTCACATATTTATTATCACGTAACATTGTCTTCTGTTGGATCCTAACTGCTAAAAGAGTCATCATATCTGTTCTATTTGCCGAATACATACTTTTTACAATGCATTATTTTGGACTTTAAAATCTTTTCAAATTTTTGATGACATTTTGTTTGTCGTAACTCTTCTTCGTAGAACATAACCTCTGATAACTTTTTCCAGTTTAGAAACAACCAGATCATATAATGTTATTTGTCTGATTTTGAATAATATTTCCTCTGTAAAGTTAGGAAAGAACCCTTTTGCAATATCGTTTTGTATTTCTACATTATGACTGCTTCGCCAATTTTAAACTTAGGTGTTCCAAACGTATCAGGTCTTAAATAGATTGATCCTCTATTGATCTGTTTTCTTCCTTTCTCACGTCAGCATGGGTCATGTATATAGACGTGGGATGGGTGTTATTTTATCCACAGACTAATTTTGGCAAAACGTCAATCCATTTTCTAGTTTCATTATAGGCAAATCACTTCATCACTCTAGTATTCAGAGTTCTTTGAAACATTTGTACTGCAGATTCTTTTGTCTCAGTAAACTGAAATGTACTCAGTACAACAAATCCATAACTTATTAATGTACACTCTTTTCCATGATCAAACGGTATCTTTTTAGGTTTTCTCTCTTTAAAAATGTCTTTTCGTTTTTACTTTTTCACTACCACAGATATTTTGAGAAATCATGCGTCTCTTTCAAAATGTATCTGTATACTTCTTTGTATTTTTGTAGCTGCTTGGATGTCAACAATATCTGCCTGACACT
This sequence comes from Margaritifera margaritifera, assembly GCA_029931535.1. Taxonomy (NCBI): domain Eukaryota; kingdom Metazoa; phylum Mollusca; class Bivalvia; order Unionida; family Margaritiferidae; genus Margaritifera; species Margaritifera margaritifera. The sequence continues at coordinate 56,895 of JAQPZY010000301.1, read as the reverse complement.
GGTCGGCCATGTGACTTTCATAGACCTTTCTGTGTGGAAGTCTTTTTCTATCTTGCATGTGTAAAGTGTAGATAAAGAGTTCAATGAACCACTGGTTCAGTTCTGCGTAGGTTATTTCCTGTTCTTTTTTTTGTCCTGTTTAATTTGCTTCCATAATTGATTAATATTTGTGAAAGCAACTTTAGATTCTGACTCGTAGTAAACGTGTCTTAAAATACTATTCTTTTTTCATCTATTTGAAATGATATAGTAACATCCATGGAATATGTTTCGCTTCACAAACTGTCTTTAGGCGTTATCACTCAGCAAACCGGAAATCAATCGCCAACTGGAACTTTTTTTTTCTCAACAATTTGCATTATTTCTCTCAAACGTATGAATGATTTTTGATTTAGGTCATATTTTTTCCATTCCTATGGTTGATTAAAAAAACAGCAATTTCCTATACCAAGTCACCTTCTTATCTTTGTATTCGAACTTTGTTTACCATGAATTCATCTTTAATTTTGCTGACTCACTGTAGATTTACCTTGTAAAGTGTACTAGATCTTCGAGTTGTACAATATTTAGTTGAATAAAAAAAATGTAATTTACTCACATCAAATAAGTAATTTATTCCGTCTTCACACGGTATTGTGTTAACAATCTTGCTATCATGATTGATGATGATTATCTCTATGTTATCATCATTAAAAGTGATATGTAAATCTTTGTCTTTTCTAAACCATTGAAGGATATCGTTTTTCATGCTTGAAATTGACAATTCAACATTTGCAGTTCTTTGTGTGTGATTTTACTACAAAACTTTCGTCCCATCCAAACTTGTAAACAAATACAGGCTATCTTGTGATAATGAGATTGCTGCTCTTATGATAAAATCATTAAATATTTATATCACCCTTCTGAAAAATGTTGAATCTATAACAATATTGATTAGTGCCATTATTTATGTTGATAATAACAAAGTCAAGCTATTTTATTTTATGTTGATAAAACAAATTAAATACCACGATAATATGAGCCTAGAGAAAATTTTAGAAGTGTTTAAGAAATCATAACCCTGTGGGTTTAAGAAAGTTTAAATGTGTTCAAGAAATCCGAAGGCACCCACTTTCTTAAACACCCTACCACATACCATCCGCCTATTGTCATAATACAAGTGTTTCAGCAGTCCAATATATATATATATATATATATATATATATATATATATATATATATATATATATATATATATATATATTGTTACGGAATTATGTATATGGAATCTATAGTGTGCTTAAACTTTTGGCCTATGACTCTACTTTAAAGTTGTGTCAAATAGTGATTCATATTTAAGTTGGGTTTAGTTGTACTATTAATCAAATAACAACATGTTTACTGACCTTTTGTTCAAGTCAGAGCCCTTGATCATTCTTCAGTAAAATTCCATGAAATAGACGCATTTAGTATTGCATTCTGGGTCATAATATGACACGTTTCCTGTTGTGAAATGTGCCATTTGCAAGTTGTATAAAAGACCTGGAAATACGAATTATTTCCTTTCGATTTTAGATCTTGAGTTGAAAACAATTGATTTTTTCATAATCTGTTTTGGAATCATCAGATAGTTTGAAATAATAGCCGTGCAAGAATGCTGGAATCTTATAATGGTGTGGCATGCTGTATAGATAATTCGAAAGGAATTATTTATTGGAACATTCATCAGAGCTATCTGGAGTTATATTTAGGACTTTCTCGGATGCCTCTGAACACTTAAAGATGATCTGACATTATCGTTGATACATCGGAACATTACATACTCATTCATTCGTAACCATCATTCTTTCGGAACATTCGTTCATTACGAAGACTCATTCTTTCGGAACATTCGTTCATTACGAAGATTCATTTGGAACATTTTATAGTTTATAGTTGAATAGTATATATAGTTTATAGTTGAATAGTATATATATATATATATATATATATATATATATATATATATGACTTGTGATTGAGACACTAATAATTGTTGGATTATTTGGATTATAATACACGATACTGTGAGTGCATTTTGGGTTCCATATTAATTATTTAGAATAAATTGTTTGTTGATTTTCACAAACATTGTTGGTTACACTTTCTTTTTGTTACGTTTGCTCGAGTCATAGAGTCGTAGCAATATATATATATAACTTGGTCTCATGTCACAGCTGCAGAAAAATGATCATCTACCATGTTTCCCCATTCAATGTGCATATAGGTTTGAGTTCAGATTCGATATGGTACTTAAGGAATGTCGTATGTACGTTTCAAAAATGTACATTTGTAATTTGTTTCAGAGCATAATCATAACTAAACAATTAAATAGCTGCCCACCTGCTGTCCTAAAACAGCAGCTTATCATCAAACCTCTACCTATTTATCTACCGATCTACCCTTTCCAATATTCGCTACCTTATCAACCACATGCCTTATAAATCCCAAACTGTATTGCCTACCCAGTTACCTAACTACCTACTTACCCTCACAAGCAGCAACTAAAGTAAGAAACGAACTGCATTAAAATTACTTGTTTACCTGCCTATTTACTCAGATATCTGCACGTTGAAATATCTACCTCCTGCCTTCGTACCTTCCATTCTAACTTTACACTTATTTATTTAAACAGGATGTGGCTTACTATCAAGACAGGGAGAATGGGGCGTTCATGACCGTCAGATGTGTCAAAAGATCAGATGGACAGTATGACAGAGACATCGTAAGTATATTATGAAATTAATAAGTTTAAATGTACAGTCAAAGTTGCTAGGGCTATCCGTAAATCCAGAAGCTCCTGGTTCACTACAACAACGAAAGAAGAACAACCAACATAGTCGCTGCAGGTAAAAATAGTACTTCAAAATCTACAGCAACATCAACAACAACAAACCTTGGATTTCGTAGACCTACGTAGTGGCAGGTAAAATCTACTAGCACCATATTCCCAGCAAATATAAAAGCCAACAGACTGGCGAAACGTGGGACAGACATAAATTATATATACTAGTTTGTCTATTTAAGTAAGCCTGGACTTACGTTTTTTGCCGAAGCCCTGATAAGATGCAGGTCGTAAACAAAAAATATGTGTATATCAAGTAAGAGAGATTGCCAAGCCTAACCCACACAACAAACAGGATTGTGTTGTGCTGCTTCATTTAAGATGTTTTTGGTAGATACAAGTAACACTTCTGATAGTGAATCATTCTTGGCACGCAGTTTCAGGTTCCTGGTACGCTTAAATATTATCAAAGTATTGTAATTGCCCGGGAGTCTGAGCTATTTATATTTATGTCTTCATTTGTAAAGCTAATGATTCCAGATTAATTAGCCAGTTTACAATCGATTACATCATAGCAAATGGACGTTTACTTTATAAAATTGTTCCTCTATAAATGTTTTGCAAAGCAAACGTACACAAAATGTTATGGTCTTAAGACAGCCGTTGCAGCTAAATAAATAGAGAAACTTTTATTGCTAGATAAATGGGTGAAAAGGAATCAAGTACAATACAGTTAAATTCTAAAATTTCTGTTCCGCAATGACCTCTGCAAACATAAGGAGATCTTCAGAAAAGGTTGCTATGTAGATCGAAGTGCGAGAAATAAACACAAATTAGAATATGAAGTTTTACATTAGTTAGAGGCAGGCAATGAACAAAGTTTCAGCTGGTATATATTTTTCAACAGCTGGATTGTGTTTAGCTGCAGGTATACATATGTTTTTCAACAGCTGGATTGTATTTAGCTACAAGCATACAGACATAACTGTTCTTTAGCTTTTGGGTGACGTTAATACAATACTTGAAGGTATTGCTATAAAAGTCATTAAGGAAAAATGGAGTTCCAGCAACGTTTTAAAATGTGATATAGTAACATCAGCCATTACCAATCTGACATGATAAGCAAAGATATTGGAAAAATTGAAATTTACCATGATGAGTTTTCTTTTATCATCAGCGAGTAAAACAGATGCAAAGGGCTAAAACAATAAATAAATAAATCGCGATCAGAAGGAAATGAATGCAGAAACAATAAACGTAGAGATAGAGGAATTGAAGAGATTGAAAGAGAAATATATCTTGGAGAAGCTTATAATAAAGCATAATACAAGATGAAGAGAAAAATAGGTAAACACTTTGTTGTTTAGGTTTTATTTTTATATTATACTAATGTGGAGCTATATCTGGATCGACGGACTCCATAACTTTGTTATACAAATCCAATGGTCAACAGAAATGGAAATACTTTCATTCCATTACTGAGAAGCGATTTTAATGTTATGTGTCACAATGTTACTCATGACCTCAAAAGAATATTTTGTCTTCATCAATGACATGAATGAAACAAAAACTGTTTTAATAAGTCAAAGAGGGAATTACTGCATGTATCAAGAAAGATATATGTATTATATTTATATATTTCGTTCCACCACATCAATGACACCAAATGTATTATAATGGCTATTATTCATGTTAACTATATCCTTTGCCTATCCACAAGGGTTTTCGCGGAGACTTTGTTGCATATAATCTTAATGGGCATTGCATACAATTACAAAAAGGTACAATTGACATATTAAATGTCAGCATCTGTGATGAAGCTAGAAAAGGATAGCTATTCTCAACATGCATGTAACATACATTTTCTCATTAGTCACAGACTAATACTAAGTCAACGTCAATAATTGTTCTCCTGATGAATGATATATATTTTGGGCACTTGACATGTGTGTATGTATATATATATATATATATATATATATATATATATATATATATATATATATATATATATATATATATAAAAGTTGGTAACGGCTCAATTACAAAATAGTTCCCCAATATGAAGAGAAAACCTGGACTACTAAATGTTTGGATGCCAGGGGGATTCTACAAGCAATAGTTAAGTAATGGAAGAAAGAAATAAGAAATATAATTGAAATTTGGTATTAAAATGAGTCAACAGCGTGTCTTTTTGGTTTGCTGTCATTATAGAGTTGTTTAGTAAAAGTTAAGAATGGCGTGATTGTGTCTATCGTACAGTGACACAAATTATTTTGACCTACTACCAGGCAGGGGACAAAGGACGGAAACCATGTTCACGAAAATCAATGGCATCCTGGACCAGATAATTATATTCCGGAAAAGTTCGGCGAGGAGGAATTAGTAAACAGTAATAATCTACTTACGAATCCTGGACCACTTAATTTCTGACTTGCATCCCTAAACACTGATCTACAACCTAGCCCACTGGTCCTCTAAAATTTTGCCAAAACCCTAGGCCACTGACCTTCAAACTTTACAAAAATGCTTGGGCTATTGGTCTTCAAAATGTTATGAAAAACTATGGTCCACCTTGGGCACTGTTCAGCAAATTTGTTATGAAAATATCTGGACTACTAGTCGCCAAAATGTTATGAAAAACTTGTGACACTAGTCGCCAAAGTTTTATGAAGAAATTCGGCACCACTGGTCTTCACAATTTTATTTAAAAAGGTTCTGAGCCACTGATGGCCAAGATTTTATGAACCAAAAGTCCTGGGCACCTTGTCTACACAATTTTATATAACAAACATAGGCCACTGGTGTTCAAAAACGTTTAGAAAAACCCCACTGACATTTTAAATTTTATGAAGAGCCGTAGGTCACCCACAGCTGTTATACTATTTCTTTGTTCAAGATAGCAATGGTCTAGCAGATGGAGGAATAGCGTGTCTAGATCAGATTATTATGTCGTATGTGATATTTATTTTAGGTACTGATGTAGAAATAGAGCAAGTATGAAAGACTATGATTCTGGTATTAAATATGCTGGATAAAAGTTATTTGAAGAATTTATTTGAGGTGAGCAAGGTTATGACTCAGATAAAACATTGCAACACATTTTCAGGAAGATATTTCAAATTAAAAAGTTAGACTACACTATGCAGTTGATGGTAATAGCATATTTTATTACCCAGTGATATGGTGATGAAAATGGGTACTTTAATAGGTTATACTAATAATTCACAAACATCTTCAGATTTATTTGAACTAAGAATGAATACTACTGTAAATAACGACGTGGTAAAGAATATAATACCAGCAGCTGATACAAAAATCTTCAACTACTAGTATTCGTCAAATGCCTGACAATGTTAACATTAATAAGAATCATGTACACAAGCCTACAATCACAACGGTCATACCTACAGTACCAACAACCGTATCTACAGTTAGGACGCTTCGACTCTTAAACAGGACATTTATAACTACAATTAATATACCTTATAATATATAAAATATAGATCATGAAAAAACATGCGTTTATTATTATGTAGATGGTTGAAGGAACTAGAAGAATTTACGTTTTGAAATAGATTACTTAGCTTGTTAATATTCTACCTAATCTCTGAACCTTTTGGCTACTACAAATAGATCGTTTAATATAATTGCAGAGAGCAATCTAATTAATGCAAGAATTAACAAAGTGGCATTATCAGCTATTATGGAAATAACTTTTCCGGTTAATGTTAGAAATCAGCTTATTACACTGCCAATTATACCAGGCAATGCCGCTGCTTTTTTAGCTAAGTTTTACAAATAGTCAGCAATATTGTTCATACTTTTTTAATTGAGCGGTTGCTGCTATCGTACCAATAGCTTTATAATCAATACCAATTGTTACACATTTTATTTTGCAAAAGTGGTTTTAACCTTTCAGCTAATGGTAACTGTTCTTTAACTTTTGACTCAATGTTTTTAATGTTTTCTAAACAGTTCTTTTCTATATCCGTTAAGTGACCAACTATTAGTTCTCTTGTACTTCAGAAGTTTGTAATGCACCATTTAATTTAGCTTTGCTGGCTGGATCTGTTTCTTTAGCAATATCTTGTTTTACTTGCTTTATTAAGTAGTAATTCAAGTTGGTCGGTTTTCATTTATACTATTTTTAATTTTACAATATAAGTAGCACTCACATAACCTTTTATTATCTTTCTTCTTGATCAGTAACCAATCTATTTACATTTCTTTATCTAATAAAATCTATTTCTACATCTCTTTTAGTGCTGTAAATGGAACATACAAGGAAATAACATGTAAATACTTGATCGATATGGACTTGGACAAAATGGATTCAAAACAAATAAAGAAACATATTAAATTTTTGTAAATGATAGATCTGCTAAAATATCAAAGTCATCGTCAGATGTAATAATACTAGTTATAACATCTTTGATCAGTAAATGTCTTCCAATTGATAACCTAAATAAATTACAAAAAGAGTTGAAAAAGACTACTTAGCAAGAAACGGAAAATAACTTGAAGTTTTCTTGAAAATAGCTCGAAGGTAACTTCTGTGCAACTTGAAAATTACTTGAAATAACTTTCAGTTAGCTTGACAATAACTTGAAGATTACTGGAAGGTAACTTAAAAATAACTTGAACTTGGAAACAACTTGGAAAACGTTCACAGACATTTAAAAAAGCCAAAGCAGAAAAGTTTTAAAAAAATAGTTATAGCTACTGAGAGAACTAAATGCAAAGAGCAATCCAAGCACGAGCTACACGGCGTTACTTTGGTAGTTTACAACATTTATTACTTGATAGCTGACTTAGTTTTTGCTATAGGAATATGTTTGATATATTCAAACAGCCACTAATAAGAATTAGTGATGGAATAGCCTACTAGCACATGCTCCAATGAGTCAAATAAGGTAAATCCATTTCCATAAATGCTCTAGCGGAGCCAGGCAAGCATAACTAAATTTAACAAAACCAAAACATACTTAACACCATTTACCGTGCTGCATTAAATTCAACTCATACAGCAAGATACATTATGCTCTTGAAGAGTATATTTAATTTAAAAATAGATTACCCAACTAGCATGGGTATTGAAGAAGCAATCAAATTGATTATTCAAATTACTTTGAGTCAGTTTACGATTGAGTATTTGAGAGCACGAGTGACACTAGAAGAGAAAATATTTTATTTTATATAATATAAATTTTTACATCTGAGTACAATGTTTTAAATGAACTTAGGATTAATGCCTACTTTAATGAGACATCACTTTCTTTCGGAATCGAACTATTAAAAGACTCATCACATCCTTTCCATTTTATCAGCACAAATTGTTTGCCACCCAATCTTCTACTTTTTAAATATTTCTCAATCTTGAAGACATCACATTCTCTCCATTTAAGTATTCTAATTTATATACGACATAGTCTCCTAAAATTACTTCTCTGATTATGCAAAATCTCTGCAGAAAAATTAGGAAGAGAGCCTTTAGCAAAAATAGACATATATTTGGAAATCCTGACTTTGTCACCTATTTTATATTTGCGCGTTCCATAGGCATCTGGTGTAAGATAGACTAGTAAGTTAATTCATTGTTTTAACCTGTTGCTATGCATACTGGCTTCAATTGGAGACATGTCGATTGATCGGTGATATGATCTATTCTATCTAGTAATAACTGTTTGTAATATATCTACTCATTTTCTGGTTTCATTTTCTGTAAAATACTTCCACGTTCTAGTCTTTAGAGTTCGATTAAGTCTTTCGACTAAAGACTCATTGTTAACTTTGTAAGTGGAAAACTGTTTGATATTATCTTTCAGTAACAATTCCTGAATCTTTGCGTTACAAATTTTCTCTCCTTCATTAAACTGTATTTTTCTAGTTTTCATTTATTAACTATTTCTATAGAAACTATCTGTATATCGTCTCACGTTTTTGTTTCTACTTTTTCCGATCAGAGTTATTTTGATAAGACATACATTCCTGTCAAAATATATTTGTATTTATCGTTCAATTCTTCATAGGCTCTCATATGAACAACGTCTGTCTGGAACTGGTCATTTGCATGACTTACATCAAACCTTTTATATAAAATCTTTTCTTGGCCTGCTTGTTCAATGCGTAAGCAGACTGTTTTATGTTTAATAAGCCAATCTTTAAGTTCAGAATATTGCATAGGACTTAAAGATTGCTTCAGTATCTTCTTCTCTCCAACTTAAAGATTGATTCTTTACCCATGTTAATTTGCTTCCGCATTTGTTTAATATTTGAGAAAGGAACGGGTCTGTAAGGATCAAAATATAGATTCTTTAAATGCTGTTCTTGGCTAGTGTATGCCATTGAATTATACTGACTTTATTAATAGTCTCTACATTCGAAAATGGTCTGGTTAATTATTGCATTAAGCACGTGGCTTATCTTGCGAGAAATTATACCTGTCGTAGTGAGATTCACTTGTTTACGAGGCGCTACGCATAGAAGTAGATGAACTTGATTTGTCAAGGTACACTAAAATACATGCATAAGTATGCCACCTTGGTTTATTAGAATATAAATTATATAAATTTATGACTATATTTAATATTTTGAACGGTTTGGTCAGAGTTTATAATCTGCCTAGGTTTTATCGATTGAACTGTCTATGTAATAAATCACGTGACTTTATAGGTCGGTCTGACTATGTGAGAATTTACACCAGTTGCACTTACTTGACTTGTTTAGTATTTGAACTTGATTTATCAAATTATAGTAAATACATGTATAAGAAGGCCACTTTGATGTATTAGAATTTAAGTTGTATCAATTTCTGCAGAAAGTTAATCACTTGAGTGCTTTGGTTCTGGTTGAAAATCTGCATATCGATCGAGCTGCATATGTAGTAAACACGTGACTTTATCGATCCAGATATGTCTGTACTAGAATTTTGTGCGACTAAATTATATAAAAGTTTATTGCAATAGGATGTATGTACGTTTATAAACGTTATTTTAACTCAGCTAGATAACAGCCAGGAAGTGACACTCAGTCCTCATATAGGCAACAAATTATAGTTTCAATAGCTTAGTGAGATGGCTCTAATCGTCAGACTTGTAAGTCAACCCCTGAGGGAGTGAACTCAGGTTTGAACCTAAAATCTTTTACAAATTATATTCGAGTACCTCCTTACTACCTAAAGATACTGGCAAAGAAGCAGATCAAAATAACTCCCAAGAAATAATAAGGGTCCAAATAATACAAAATAAAATACATACTGCTAAAGTATGTTTAAGAATGACACATAATCTCGTAATGCAAAAGAGAAACAACATGAAAAAGGAATACTGCTGAAGAATAGCGAAGAATGACTCAGAATCTCGTGTAAGCAAAACAGAAACACTAAATTTTTATAGTAAAGAGTAGGAAACAAAGATCTGCGGCCTCTCCTCTATCCGTTGCCGTTTTATCATATGCTCCTTGGTGTATAGGAGGTGTGGGTGACTTATGCCTTTTCATACAATTTAAAATTTCAGAGTTTTTTTTATATATAATTTTGACAAACAAGTGGTCCAGCATTTTTTCCATAAAAATGTGAAGACCAGTGGCCCAGGCTTCTTTCATAAAAGCATTTTTAACAAAAATTCTGAAGAGCAATGACCCAGGTGATTTTCATACAATTTTGGGGAATAGTGGACCAATATCTTTCATAAACTTTTCCCGACCAGTGACCCATGTTTTTTCATAAAACATTTGTGGACCAGTGGGATACGTGCCCAAGTTTATTTTTATCTTCATGAAATTGTTAAAACTACTAGCCCAGGTTTGTTAGTAAAAGTTTGAGGACAAGTGGCCTACGGTGAAGGTCAGAGGTTAGGAGTGAGTGTCACAGGTTCAGTGGCCCAAAGTACATCACTAAACTACTAATATAAAGGAAATATGTCATGACAACGTTGTAGCTGGACACTGAACAAGTGATACTACTACTACTACTAATAATAATAATAATACATATAAAGAGCTGAGGAATATTTACTTGGGTATATATCGCAAAAATTGAGGCTGGATTATAAACTGATGTCTGATTGGAATTTATAAAAGATTACATTGGGAAAGTTAGATTTTTTTTCATTTAGAACAATATTTGTAATCCTCTGGAGTAAAGTGGAATATTAGTAGTGACGCATTGAAGTTATTTATCATCTCTTAAAGGGAATATGATCAGTATGCCAATTCGTCAGACTTTCGCTGTCCATATTATTCTCACCGGGTTAATGTAGTTTTCCTGCATACCGCTGTCTCCTCCTTCCAATATTTGATACATATCTACAGAGATATCAAATTCGTTTTCAATTTTTGGATTTATTTTCAACGGACATCTATAAAACCATTTATTGTATCGATTCAAAGCGTATTGTGATGTTTTATCTACATAATTACTTTGTGTAATTAGCAGAATCTAGGGCATGAAAATAATCACTTATCATCTGTAATATTTTTATTTTGACAAAAAATGTTTTGCTCCCAACACATTCAGGCAAATCAATTTAAGAAATTCCTCAAAGCACCTTATATATTTGTTGTGTGTAATGTCAGAAATTCAACACCTATTTTGTATTTTGCTTATTTCCTGTCCTACTTAGGTAGGTAAAATGTTAAATAAATGTTCGATTACATCGTCCATTTCACGTCTGATCACCATTTGTATAGGTCATGTTCTATGGCAAAAAATGTCTGCACTTAATTTGTTCTCCCTCCTGGTTGGTTATTTTCTAAGTATGTTCCATTTATCTAGCTTTAACTTCACATAACCAAATTGCCGAATTTTTCTACAGATCATTTTCTAAAACTGCGGCTTAATGTAATTGAACCACGCATAAAACTCTTTATAATTACTACCGTAAAACTGTACTCATTTAAATTTCTCTTCAAAGAATATTCAAGTAGTTAGTACTGTTTACAATTTGTTTATTTATACGGCCCAATTTCTTTCGATTTTGAGAACGTAGTCAATTACTTGTAATCTTTTCTGACTTGCTTTGGAGGCAATTGATATAGAGATTTTCAATCGCTAGCAATATTTCAATATCAGCAGTACTAACTGTTTCGATATATGAAAAACAAATTTAACATTTTATCGGAACTTCACCACTTATCATCTTCAGGGGGAGGCCAGATTTTTCTTATAGAAAAGCTTTTCGACACTCTGCGACAAGAGACTTATAGCTCCGTTTCTTGAATAATAATAATAATAATAATAATAATAATATTAATTGTGCTTTATTTATAAGGTAAATCTATTAATATTAGACCTTCTGTATAATTTAATTATGTACAACGTTCACATTATGTAACAGTAGCTGAAATATACTACTTATTTCTTTTTTAACATGAAATAGAAGCATTTATTTTAAAAAACATTGAGTTAATTTGATTGTTTTAAATCAAAAGGTAAGCTGTTCCAAACCAAAAGCCCTGAAAAGTTAAAACTTTGCTTAAATATCTGTATTTAGGTTTAGGTACCAAGAGGTTTCTAGCTTGTACAGAGCGCACTGCATAACTAAGCGTTATCTGGCTAAATATGACTTGTAGGTTCTGTGATTCAGTTCCACGTAAAGCTTTAATATTAAAACAGCTTGACTGTAATCAGTTTTTTTTTATCAATTTATATTCAACTTAATTTATAAACAGAGGTCTTGGATGTGAATCAAAAGGTTTATGGAGAATTATACGTGATGCTCTTTTTTATTAGTTTATAATTCTCTCAAAGTCTTGTCTGGAACAGTTTTCCATATATTAAGACAATAATCTTGCATTAGTTGAATATATGCATAACACTTTAAGCTTCTGACATCAGGATGGAGTCTATGTTCTCAATTTGGATGAGCACTGCCATATTAGAAGGAAGCGATTTACATACAATCTTAACCTGAACACCTCATTGAAGAAAAATATCAACATGATTAGAAACACAATCAATTGTGACATTCCCTAATATTTAAATCAAGATTATTCTGGTACACATGAGCTGATGTTTAGTCTGTGGTTATTCGCATGCACTTAGTCTTATTCGGATTTGGGAGCATTTTTGATATTTTTATAACATAGTTCAATATTCTTCAAATATTCGTTTAACTTGCTTTGGATGTCATTTAATGATGGAACAGAAGCATGCAATGCTATGTCATCTGCAAGCATGTATCGGAGGTCTCAGTAGTAAGTGATGTGTTATTAATATATTAATAATAACAATGGACTCAGTACTGACCCTTGTGGAACACCAGCCTTAACAACTGGAGAAGAAGACTTAGTACTATATATGCAAACATGCTGCCTTCTGTGTTGCAGATAAGAAGGAAACTATTGTGTGGCGGTGTGATAAAAATTATGGTACATGTGTTGCAGTTGATATAAACCAGACCTGGCATATTTCCTTTAAACGTCTCACCTAACTACGTGACAGTGATGTTCTGAGGGCTGTTTGTCATGAATTGGAATTTGGAAACCCTGGATGCTTATTGTACAAACATTAGTATCATTCGGGTATGAGTAAATAAGGTTTGCTATATCTTTTTAAAGACTTTATATAGCAATTATTAGACTGATATCTGACTTTATTTATTGGGATTATCCTTGTCCTTTACTACACGTCTAAAACTTGCTGTTACATCAACACATTTAAAAGATATGGGTAACAATTTGTCTTAAAGCCTAGTTTAATTATTAGTGACAATCTTGGCAATTACTGGTGCTGAAGGTTTTAACAATTTTGGTCCAATACCCTCGAGTTCTGCAGCTTTATTTCCATTAAGGCTAATTAGCCTTTCATATACATCTGTATCTGAGGTTCACCTAAGTGGTAAATAAGTTTGCCATATATCTGGACATTATATTGTTAATTCATATTTTAAGAATTAAAATTGTCATTTTAATCACTAAAATCTCATCTGGAAGGTCATTAAAGTGTGTGGTAAAAACATTCGCGATTTCTTTCATTGATTTAACCATAGTATATTCGTACTGTAGTTGAGTGGAGCGGTTAACGTATTGTTAGCACTTACTTATATATTTCCATATCTCAACACTATCCTTGTCTTTGTCTGTTGCTTGCTTGTAATAGCTATGTTTTACCCTTCTCACTCTTGGGTTTTACTTTGTTTCTCCAGTGTTTATAATTTAAAAACACAAGAGACTGTGCACGCTTCTTCTATGTTAGCCATACGATGAATTGTGTTTTATTGTTTACATGCCTATTTTTTGTTTACATATTTGACGTACACAGGGATTGTGTCACGTGTTCCTTGTACGTGAGCCGTGCAATGCATTTCTACTTATTTATTCATGTGTTGGTATCTCTTGTTTTAAATCAGAAAGGAGTTACTTTCCTGTCTATAACGAAGTAAATATTTGTTCTGTGCGTTTACTGGCCGATTTTAGACACTAAGGTGGTACTCAATTACATAGAAAAGTAATTATGAGAGCAAGATTCCATCTGCTAACTTGCTTAATAACTCTCTGAAATTTCCTTTAGAACAACATCGTAACAGTCAATATTTGATATTGTGCTTTGTATCTCCTTGGCATTGCACAGGCTGTTCCCATTAATTACTCCATTTATTGTTAGTAAAATTATTTTCATATAATGACAGCAAGGATTGTGATATAGAAGTGTATGAAGACAGTCATGGAATTAATTTCCCAGTGTGATCTTTGTTTTCATTCATTGTGCGTCGGAAAATTCTATGTAACCCCGCTCTCCCCCCCCCCCCCAAAAAAAAGTCGTAATAAACACCTGTTTGTCCTTACGCTATGCAATTTGGTATTAATAGCATACTTAAGTTAAGAAAATGCATGATCCAGTACATGGCTAATATGACAGTCACACAGCGATGAGTTATTTATTGAAATTTATGTTTGCTGAATACACAATAAAGACATAAATATCTTAGCAATTGAGATTGCTGGAATTAAAATCTATTGATGTATTAATTTTTACATCTTTTGCTTGGTAAAATCTCTTACTCAACCTCACTCACTCCTACCCTGCAGTTATTAAACTACCAGAACAGTGCGACGTAGCATTAGGTGAAGGCCAATTCTACAGCGATGTTTCATTGGGGATGTAAAATGTCAAGATAGAAAAATCGGTTCCGTTCGCAAGAAGTCTGCAAACCATATGAATTACTTAAGCCAAAGAAAACTTGTTCATTGCATATCGCACCTTTACCATAGTGATAGAGGATTTATGAATGAATCGGTTCTGCTTTTAAGAAAACCGTTAGCAGCGTGAAATAGACCCATATAGGAATCTAAATGTATGCATTGGAACAGAATAAAATACTCTAGTGATAGCAACTGCTATCTTGAGACAATGCATTTATCAAAGCAACTGAACGCCAAATCACGCGCAATTGACAATATTTCTACGCTCGATCCTATTGTGGCCGTCAACATATTCTGATAGGATCCTTGTCTAGTAACACTATCGACGCCAGCTTCTCTCTGAACTCACACAAGGCACTTCTGCTACTTCTTTTATATCCGGATCCAGAGCATTCTGCAAAAGTGTTAGCAAGTATGCCGATTATTGCAGACACAATTGAAGGAAAGCTGTTCATATTTCTTGCATGTCACTACCACACTGATGTTTGAAATGACAAGTTTAAGGACTGTAGGGATAAACAGAGACAGGAGAAAACCTATCGGACTGATACCTTTATATATATATATATATATATATATATATATATATATATATATATATATATATATATATATATATATATATATATATATATTCTTTTCCATCTTGAACTAGAACGGATTCATACGAATAGAAAACAGAAATTACGAGCTTCGACCAGCGGAGACTGACGTCTCATCGAGAAACTTTTTGGAAGTTCCAGATCTTCTTGGCAAACGATATGTTCTACACGACCAAGCAAATATCCAGAGAGAAATGTCAGTCAAAAATAAAGGTCTGCAAGAGCTTATCATATTTAGAACATAAAATATGAGGAATTTGTTTATATTTTTATTTTTATTGCATAGCCACAAAGGTAAAATTTATTGCTGTACACAGTTGCGTATACATATGTCTAATGATTTATTTTGTTTTTTAAATTTATTTTTTGTATCGTTTATCTGTTATAATTCCAAAAAGTATCATTACTATCGTCCTCATTGTATCAACTACAGTGTAATGACAGGTATCGTCTCTTGATTTGAACTAAAAACGAGATCAAGAGAAAGTATATAAACAGTATGATTAAACCTTTTTTCTCTCTTTGTTTAAATTCCTATTCGATTTTGTTTTATTTGAAGATTGAGGACAGTTACCAAATACATGAATGTAAAATTCAACTTACCTCACTGTCTTTGCACGTGATAAAGATTATCTCATCTTGCAGATGCAGAGCTTATAAATCTACTCCGAAGTTTCCCACATGGACAAAACAACCAAAATCATTTTCCTTTACCAAATTCCACGTCATCGTCCAGAAATGTAGCAGGTTTACATAATAGAGGTGAGAACAGTTACAGAGGAATAAACTAAAAGGATAGTATAATATTATCGCATATGAGGATGGTGAAAATAACTCCGGATGAGAAGGGCAAATTTAATTCACAATTCAATACTTTGATGTTATATTATCTACCTTTAATGTTCTTAAGCATTACATGCCTACTGAGAATACACCTTAGTATAGAAGAATATAACATTTTACATGGAAGCTAGCGTGAACACAATTACAACAATGTATTCTAGATCAGAAATACGAAAAAGATACAGATTCTATTAATCATAATTAGTATAGATTGGGATTATGCACAATGAATGTTTTCTTATTTCAAATTCAATCCACAGATAATCGAAAGCAAGATTACAGTGTTGAGATCGCTGTCCTGCTAGATTCAGAAATATGGAACTTGTAAGTGTTATCTTGGCATACAAATACGCCTATGTATGTATGTATGTATGTATGTATGTATGTATGTATGTATGTATGTATGTATGAATGTATCTATGTATGTATGTATGTATGTATGTATATATATATATATGTATATATATATATATTCATGAACAGATACATACTAATATCTATCTGTCGACCTACATACCTACATCGTAACGTCTATCCATCTATCTACCTACCTACCTGACTATTTACGTCCCAACTTTAAGTTATCTGTATCTTTCTACGTATCCATCTATCTATTTTTATATAGCTACATCCTTATCTCTGTTTATTTATGTCTACCTACCTGCATATTTACGCCCACTTATAGTTTTCTATCTATCTATCTGTCCCTCGCAGTGCTGCAAAACAAAGTTTGTTGACATGTTTTATCCCGTTATGAACGAAGCTGAAAACAAGACAATAGCGTCTGGATTATGGTACACAAAACGTCCTTGTAGAGTTGATCTCCCAGGTAGCTGTGTGATTTTCTAATTAATTTAGATTTATTAAAAATCTTGAAAACAGGTAGAAATTTTGCAACTAAACATCATATTTCATGTGATATGCAAAATACAATATAGGTGGTGTATTGTTTCAACTGTAAAAGCCACTATGAAGGGGAAACCGAAAGAAAGTTACGCGTTAGGATGGAGAGGCATTTTTCGGGCAAACGACTGTCAAGGCAAATTAAACATCTATCTAAGCATTTTAGTAGAAACTGTAATAAAGATCATTTGAGATTGATTAGCATTAAACACAATATATGCTGGCCAAAAGTGGATAGAAGAAAAAGGTAACAATTCTGGATGAATCGTTAATGAGCTGAAATTAATTTTGAAGTTCCACCGACGGTGTAACCTCAATCGTAGTTTTGTGTATTTTGTTGTTGTTGTTGTTTTGTATTTTTTTTCAGACATTATTGCTTTTTTCTCATTTTTGTTTGCCAAACGTTGTGCTCGGTCATTGAGATAGATAAATTTAGTCGCATCTATCTATCCCTGGCAGTGCTGCAAAAAACTAAGCTTGTTAGAACGTTTTATCCAGCTATCAACAGAGTTTAAAACAAGGAAATGGCTCCTTGATTATTTGACACAAACGTATTTGTAGAGATGTTGTCCCGCATATAAATTAATTGAGCTCCCATGTAGTAACGACGGTCTCATGTTCGAGTCTCTGTTTATAGGACCATACAGCAGGAGATGATATTTCTGACCTATCCAATTGGGCGATATTCTGAATTTTGAACCTCTAGAGCTATTGTTTGTTTTTGCAAATTCGCAATGCAATTGGAAAATGTGATTAATGATGAATCCAATGAGATAATTAGAGTCCTTTATTTTGCTGACTTTTCATTTCTTGCCAATCATAATCACGTTGCAAAAGTAATAAAAGTCGCAAAGAGGAAAATGCATCACAAGAATTTTTTATGCAAGTATATTGATACTGTTATGTCTTTCCTAAGAAAGAGAACATTTAACAATCATTTCGTATGCAAGTAAATTGATACTGTTATGTCTCTCTTAAGAAAGAGAACATTTAACAATCATTTTTTTATGCAAGTAAATTGATACTGTTATGTCCCTCCTAAGAAAGAGAACATTTAACAATCATTTCTTATGCAAGTATATTGATACTGTTATGTCTCTCCAAAGAAAGAGAACATTTCATAAATTTAAGTCTGCATATTGACCGTCCCTTTGATCACACACAGAAACACGCACATGCACATATGCACGCAGACATGGATTATATATATATTTGTTTCATTTGTACTTGCAGCTATTCATCGCTGGCGCAAACAAATCTTTACCCAGTAACGGATGAAAAAGTACAAAGAAATATAAGAAAAGCTTTCTCACACGTTATGAACGGGGTAAGTAATGAATACTTAACTACATATGGAATATATTAACATTAACAGTGTAAGTAATGAACAGTTAACTATGGAATACATTAACAATAACGGTGTAAGTAATGAATAATTAACTATGGAATACATTAACATTAACGATGTAGGTAATGTATAGTTAAATATGGAATACGTTAACATTAACGGTGTAAGTAATGAATAATTAACTATGGAAAACATTAACAATAACGGTGTAAGTAATAAATAGTTAACTATGGAATACACGAACATTAACGGTGTAAGTAATGAATAGTTAACTATGGAAAACATTAACAATAACGGTGTAAGTAATGAATAGTTAACTATGGAATACATGAACATTAACGTTGTAAGTAATGAATAGTTAACTATGGAATACATGAACATTAACGGTGTAAGTAATGAATAGTTAACTATGGAATACATTAACAATAACGGTGTAAGTAATGAATAGTTAACTATGGAATACATTAACATTAACGGTGTAAGTAATAAATAGTTAACTATGGAATACATCAACATTAACGGTGTAAGTAATGAATAGTTAACTATGGAATACATTAACGTTAACGGTGTCAGTAATGAATAGTTAACTATGGAAAACATTAACAATAACGGTGTAAGTAATGAATAGTTAACTATGGAAGACATTAACATTAACGATGTAAGTAATGTATAGTTAAATATGGAATACGTTAACATTAACGGTGTAAGTAATGAATAGTTAACTATGGAATACATTAACATTAACGGTGTAAGTAATGTATAGTTAAATATGGAATACGTTAACATTAACGGTGTAAGTAATGAATAGTTAACTGTGAAATACATTAACATTCCTTTCAATTTACATACCCTATTGTTTCTAAATAAAAAAAAAAACAAAAAAAAAAAAACAAAAAAAAAAAAAAAACAACAAAAAACAAGATTTGGAATGGAACGATATATGATCCAACAGGACCTACACAATCTTTATTTGTGTTGTTGTTTTTTGTCTAAATGATGACGATTTTCGAGTTACTTCGATGGATAACACCTGATAGGCGTTACTGTAATTTTTGTACATGTAGTTACAATGAAACTTAACTCAATTGGTCCCTCTGCAACCTGGCCTCCTCTGTAAACAGGTCCCTCTGTGACACTAGAAAAAGAAAGAAAAAAAGTACACTAAAGTCAGATACTAGTATATTACTAAGCACACCTTCATATAATGACCATCTCTCTGTCCGGTTTAGAGAAATTTCATCTTTTTTTAAAAATTAAACACTATCTTCGATGGCAAACGTAGATTATTATGTTTCTTTTTATCCGTTCTGATTGTAACGGACATAACATGTATTTTTATGTTATCCATATATCATTGTATCATTGTGTATCCTCTGAGAAGAATTTGAAGAAGAAGAAATAAAAGAACATAAAAGCATTATTTTTTAAGTGTTCATGTGAAAATCGTAAATTCTAATCACTCTTAAAAAGTTTGTTTTATTTTGTCATAGGTAAATATGCTCTACAAAGAAATAGAAGATGCTAGTATACAAATCAGTGTCACCATTCGTGAATTTTACATTTTCCAGGTAAGAAATTTTGTGAACTCTGGATTCTTGCACGTGTTTGAGTGTTTACAATAGAGTGTGTATTTTGTTTGTGAACACATGGTTTAATGTAAATCCCCCATTAAAACAAATGTAGCAATCTGATTTATAGTCCAAGCCTGGCGCTGAGGGAGGGGAGATGATTGTAGTGCCTTTAAGGAGAAGGATCCGTAAGATTCTAGTTTAGATACAATCCATCCTTCAGATAATCCAGAAGTAAGTATATGGCATACAGGAATCCCTTCTGCAAAGGAAAATATGATACTTTGCAGGAACTATAAATACCTGTACACGATTCATTCATTGTAACTGATAATTCCCAAATAATCCCGACCTATTTCTGCGTTAGTGCCAAAATATCAAATATGATGTTTTCATATCATCAACGGAAATCACTATTATGTTGATGTTTATAAGGCAAAGACCAGGTGGCAAAGTTTAAAAACGCAATAACTTATTCTTTAATATCCATTTGAATTTATGATAAGAGTTTAGCTGAATAAAATTTTAGTCCTTCTGCCCACATTTCCGCCAATTATAAATAAAAATGTTCCTTTATTCAAAAGAGAGGTGGCGAAAATTGCCGGGTTTAGCGGATAATACTACTAGAAAATATATGGTTTTCGCCACAACAGAGTTTAGATATCTGATAGCACTAATTATGCAACATTTTTTAGATCAAATTGGCTTCATCTCTAGTAGATTTACAGTACAAAACATCAGGTCGATCCATTTAATGTCTTATGCAGACAAATGTAACATACCAGGATTTGCTCCTCTTGGTTGATTTTGAAAAAGCATTATTATGTATGATGTTTATATGTTACTATAAATATTTTAGTAAATTATAAATGTTTCTTGACTTTAATATTTGCTTAAACCTTAATATTAAGTATAGTGTTGACATGATTAGCTATTGTCCTTGAATTAGGTTGTTTACTTAGTATTTGAGTTCAAGGACTGTTGTGGTAAGCAAGTTGTTTATTCCATTTGAGATCAGGGTTGATTTTGTTAACAGATAAAACAAGAATTTCCTTAGAGTTATGTGTTAAAAGTCACACACACCATATAATATTCTAGAACATTCTGTCATGTGACTTGTCTTTTATTTATACAGCATTTGGTAAACAAGATTCCATTCCAATTGTACATCTTGTGTTGAAAAGATTCTTGTTTTTTATGATCAGCCTTTTGGAATCATCAGATTGTTTGGAATCATAGTTGTCCTGTAACCTTGTAATCATGTAATGCCGTAATGTTGTATTGCAGTTGTTACGACTCTATGGTCTAAGAAAAATTTAACAGAAAGAAAGTGAAACCAGCAAATCATGTAAAAATCAACAAGCAATTTATTTCTAGATAATCAAAATGAAAAATCAAAACGACACTTACAGTAATGTGTATTAAAATCTAAATAATCCAATAAGAATTAGTGTCCTAATCACAAGTCCTAAATATAGAATGTTCCGAATGCACGGCTGTATCCTTGAATGTTTTGATGTGCCAATGGTCTTTAATGTCCTGATGTACCAGTAGTCTTTAAACTGTTGATGTCAAATTAAGTACTCCAAAATATCTCTGAATAAGTTCACATACATTCCAAAATCATCAATTAAAAATCCAAATTCCAAAAGTCTATGAGCTCTGTTATAATCCAATGAATATTTTAAATAATTCCTCTCTTAGAATTTTGAATGACTTTCCACAACTGTAATAGCTCTTTACAAGACTGATAGCAATGTGGAAACTGAAAAACTGTCCACTAAACATGGTATATATAATGATAAGTCACATGACAGAATATTCTAGAATAATAAATGTATGTGTGACCATATTGACATGTAATTTCTAAGGGATTTCCAGTTTTATCTGTAAACAAAATCAACCTTGACCTCAAATTAAGTAAACATTGTATTTATCAAAACTATGCTTGAACTCAAATCTGAAGTAAACAACCTAATTCAAGGACACTAGTTACACATGTTTTTTTCTGATAAAAACATCAAGATTTAAGCTAATATCAAAGTCAAGAAACATTTATAATTTCCTAAAATATCTATAATATTATATAAACATCATACATAACACTGTATACATAATTCGAAAGGAATTATTTATTGGAACATTCATTGGAGTTACCTAAAGTGCTTACATTAACCTTTGGATTTAAATATATGACTTTTGGATACCTGTGGATATTCTCAAAGATTCTCTGGATTACATTATTGGGATACATCAGGACATTCCAGACTACCCATTCATTCGGAACATTCATTCACTCGGAACATTCATTCATTCGGAACATTCTATATTGAGGACTTGTGATTAGGACACTTAGGATTATTGGAGTATTTGGATTTTAATTCACGTTACTGTAAGTGTCTTTAGGATTTTCACTTTAATTATCGAGAAATAAATTGCTCGTTGATTTATACTTGATTAGTTGGTTTCACTTTCTTTCTGTTACATTTTTATTAGACCATAGAGTCGTAGCACAGTATATAAACTATACTTTGAAAATAAACATCTATCACATATGAAGTAAAATGTATTAATCTAATCATGTTCAGGCAATATATACATATTAATATGTTACAACTTTTACAATCCCTTGTGGTATTTTGAGATATATTTCAATGACTCAAAACATAGTATCGTTGTACATACTTCCTTTTAAAAATAAATAGTTTTGTTGTTAATAATATGTTATCCGATACAGATTCTGCTTTATGTGACTCAATAAGACCAACAGTTACATTTTATTCTGTTAGATTTAGTTCGGTAAAGTGTGCACAGCTTTTTATATCTTGCCGAAATCTTTATATTTCGCACATTCTCAAAACTATGAAAATATTTCGGGACTGCTTTTGAGAAAAGTACATTTATTCTCATTCTATATACCAATTTTAGTCAAGTAAATATTAGTTGATCATATTCTGCGTAATAATTTATAATGCAAACACCAGACATTAGAATCTTCAGTAATTTTCTGGCTGTGAGGGAAATCCTTTTTCAAAGGAAAAGAGACTGGAATATTTATGTACTTCCGCCACTATTCAATAACAATTTTAATATTATATAAACATCATACATAACAACTGAAAAATTCCTTTCTGAATAGTTATTGGTATGTAAACGTAAAGAAGAATAACTTTCTTTTCCAACAGTTTCTCTCCTTTTCCTTCCCTCCCCCACTTTTTCTCTCTATGTCTGTCTCTGCTGAATTTACATTTGCACTAATCATTATACCTACGACCACCTTATATAAGGTAGCCTGTAGGATTCTCCATGACGTACAGCTACCCATGCACAAAGAAAATAAATTGGAAATAAAACAACATGCCACTTGTTTCCCCTTCACCTGTATCACTATTTTGTGCTCATTTTGACTTAAATTAGGAACTGAATCGAAAAAATTACTACATCGTTTTTCAATTGTTTCCATACTAGATTATAGAAGGAAAGTGACGTTCTATAGTTACTAAAACGTTTTATATTTGTTTCCCATTTTGTTTAAAGAAGTATGAAGACTTCCGACACAAGAATTCTGTGGTGCAGACAGTTGACGAAAAAAAATATATTGATGTTTACAAGTATCTGAGTGATCTTGGAGACTGGGATACGATTTTCGGCTCATACAGCGACCATGTCATGCTTTTTACGAGGTAAATGTATGTAAAGCGGGTATAACCGTACAAGTCAAGGGTACATTGACTACGGGCGGAATACGCCCAAATTACACACAAAACACGTTTTAAACACGTGGCTAAATGATCAACAGATATAAATGTTCCCTATTTTGTCATTAAAGTTAAATACTTTGTACCAAAGTTGTAGCCCACTGAATACTACAGATACACTTATCTGTTAGAGTTCAATTAGTCAATTAGTTGTGATAAATACGTTGTGGTGTTGACAGGTACTTAGACACAATAAGCATATAGTATGCAAGAATTTCACTAAGATTCCAAGATTTAAAATTGTGATAGACGATCTCTCATTTCTTTGTCAAATAATGTGGTGAAATTCATAAGAATGGATCAAATTTTAATGTGCTTCAATTGTTATGGACATT
This sequence comes from Margaritifera margaritifera, assembly GCA_029931535.1. Taxonomy (NCBI): domain Eukaryota; kingdom Metazoa; phylum Mollusca; class Bivalvia; order Unionida; family Margaritiferidae; genus Margaritifera; species Margaritifera margaritifera. The sequence goes on along the minus strand of JAQPZY010000301.1, from coordinate 32,591 downwards.
ATTTTGGGTCATAGGCACGAGGATGTCAATTTAGTTTTATTCCACATGGCTTTCCCATATGTCAAACTATGCCATAACTCTGTAGGAAAAGATAAATGTTTATTCTGCCTCCCCCATTTACGAGTCTTCTTACACACTTCATGACAATTTCTTCCTTTTTAGATTGAAAATGTTCAATTGTTCATCAGGTTTCTCTGAGAAGTTTCTCTAAGACCTCGTTAAGAATAATGTCAGGATCTTATATGTAATTGATGATTAGATATTATTGCCGGTGTGTCAAATAGCACGTTGTACGAGTACACAGAATGACTATTTTATTTTTAGATATGAGATGCATACTGGTAACATTAGTTATAATGAAATCAACGGTAAGTACACACACACACACACACTCTCTCTCTCTCTCTCTCTCTCTCTCTCTCTCTCTCTGAAAACAAATAATGTGCCATTACAAATTTGTAATTTAAAAAAAATGCCAATTTGTATAATACATGCTAGGGACAAATTTATTGTTTTGGAGTCAGTATCCATTAAAATCAATGGTACATTAAGGTCGCTACCAACTTATTTGGTCGTAAACCTTTTCAGACGGTATAACACGTAGTATCATTCTGGATATTCAACGTTGAAAGCGTTTTATTTGTCCTATCATGCAAGGAATCTCCTACTGGTTTTATAGGTTATGTTTTCGAAGTATATGTTCGTTTACAACTACAACTGTCCATCTCTGCGAAAAACCATTTATAAATCATAATTATCATTATTTCTGATAATTTTTATCTCTAATATTTTCCACACAGATATAGAGTAATATCTTACGAGACCAACTGTTAAATTCACCAGGAAATTTGATTCTGTGTTCGATACTTAATATTTTCAGCAAAAACCTGTATTTAAGGATCAGCTGACTTCAGCGGCCATATTTTAGGGTCTCTAATGCGAACTCGGTTCTTTAAACTTTTGGTCTTTTTAATCGGATGGTCTTAGTACAAAATTATGTGAGGAATGTAAAGGTAGAAGCGAAATATAATGCACCACAAAACATGTCACGCTATGAAATACGATCTCATCGCAATAACTAGGTCACGGCCAGCAGTATTGCGCTATAGAGCAGATAGCTTCCATCCAAATTCGTTGGACTTATTGTTATATAATTGGTACCTGTTGCTATCTTTTTTATTTTGGTTGTTTTTTTTGTGTTTTTCTTTCGTTTGATCTTTAGTTTCGACCTCTTCTTTATTTGAATAGTTGTTATATTCTTTACCAAAGTTTAAACATATTTATTTTTCTAAACGTGTCACATTCTGCGTGCTGTGTCGTTGAGTATTCGGAGAATGTTTTTTATTGTCCTGTAAATGTTTTTTATGTATATACGTTGCATTTCTAAATAGAATGGCAGTGGACTGGTGTAACGGCTGCGTGTTAAGGTTTATGTGCCCTTCTTGGTCATTGCGTAATGTGTTTTAGCCGTATGACTTCACATGAGCACAACATAAACTATACATTATAATTAATTCTAACTGATTGGAGTACCTAGATAAAACATTATTGTAATTACAAATAGGTATCAATAGTTAAACAACTGCCACTAGAACAGCAATTTGACTTTTTTGTCTTCAAAATGTCACCAAAAATGAACAAAGTACAAAGGATTCACAATTAGTTTTGAATTAACCCCCTAAACATGTAGTTGTAAAAGTTGAGGTTACTTGTTATTTGTGCAGTTGGCAAAGATGACATACCATTATTTAATCAAACTACTCATATGTCAGAAACACCTAACACCCCAGCCATTTTTGCGTAAAACATCAACACACCCTGGCTTGATAGTAGGCAGCAAAATGAAATGTTGGATAAAACAACATATAATTGACAACATGTGGTAGGTAGATGGCGCTTGGACATTTATCAATGACGAACATGGTTTTAAGTTGAGATCGCTCTGAGCACTCCCCAGTTAGGGCGTTGAGTTGTTACGCAAACAATGTTGCATGAGTTTTATAACTGGCGTGCAGCGACCCATCGATATGTAGTTAATCGCTCTTTGTGTAGTGGAAAATTTTCATTAAACAAACAATAAAAAACAAGTCAATTAAAGATAATTGGAATAGCTGTAGAGGATTCCTGTGACGAGTGCCTGATAATTAAACCAAATGTGTACCCTTTACCGAGGTCATACGAAGCCCATATGCCAATCACCTCAAACCCAGAGGATATTACAGTTTGTAGGCTTTAGTAAAGAAAATCGTTGGTGAAATGTATGAACTGTGTTTTAAAAACATGCTCTCCAAGATTGTTTCATTACCTATCTTTTTTCTATCTTTCCTGTTATTAGAATAGACCTTTCCATTACGGTATTAAAGCGCCATATTCGTATCACATGACTTTCCGCCATATGGGTACTGATATCGCTCAGCGCTGTCTACTTTATACTCTCTAAATTTATTTGCAACAGTATTTAACTTAACATTGCATCGCTGTGAAACAATATTTTATAAACTGGGTACACTAAAATCTCATTCTTGTTATAATTTGGTCCTTTACCGTATAATTTAGCGTGATTTATTCGTTTATTCTAAATCAAGGCATTTATTTGTGAATGCCTTTTCTTCTCTTCAGTTGTTTATTTCATGCTTTCAAATTTTGAAATGTTTAGCTACTTTCATCAAATTATCTAAAAAAGAAATTTGTTATTAATACTTTTCGCCATATTAATCATGTCACCTAGAAAAAGTTAAAAATAAAAACATACAAATGAATCAGTTACTAGTAACTAAGTATTGAATTAAACAAACAATAACATTAAATCTATTCAGTAAACCCGTGTATATCAAGTTTTTAAATGAACAGAAAACTTAAATGAAATAAACTATTTTTCCAATAAATTTTTTTTTAGTTTACTCACAATTATTGTGGAATATTGTAAGAATACAGTTACTTTCATCATGGCTGAATTTCAGTATGTTTCAACAAATTAAATCTAAACGCTGCCATAACATAACCGCTACATAGCGAAGCGATTATTACCACGAAAGTAAAAATGCAGAGTAAAAATAAACCACAGATGATGAAAATACTTATGACCAAAACATCAATATGATCATTTCTTTTATTTTCTAAACTTTTATTCCTGTACTAATTTAGTAATCATAATTTACATGTCATACACAGCATACTAATATTTCTTGTGCAAATTACTTGTATAATAAAATTCTCAAGTAAACCTGATTTTCCAAGAATGTGTTTCGAAATACTGTATTTTAAGTGTTTCATATCCAGTTTTGACGGAAAGGAGGAAATTAATCGTAATTCTCATAAGAATATATTTTTTTCTTCTATTTTTGGATGATATCAAGAGGTAAAAAATGAAACCGGTATGTACTTCATACGGGTGATTTTCCGATAACTTGGGCATTTTGGTCTTATATATTACAAATATATTACTGTCAAATTTCCAAATTCCTCTGTTAAAAATTTTAAGCTTTTTTAAAACAATTTCCAAGTTTCATTTAAATAAACGGGACAGTCTGGTTTCCTGCAAAATGTCTTTTCAGAACACAGACAATGAAATTTAGTGAAGGTAAGTGTCGTGATTATCAGTACCTGTAATCAGTACTTTAATGGCGTACGCGTGTAATGACACATATATTGACCAGGGGAGGTAAATATGGAAGAAGATTCCACCAGAAAGGAGTTCTCTAAGGTAGGGGAAAGCACGGGAATGACACATATTGACCAGGGGAGGTAAATATGGAAGAAGATTCCACCAGAAAAGTGTGGTAGGGGAAAGGGGGAAAGCACGAAAAAAAAAACCCAAAAAAACCACACAAAAAACGAAGAAGTAGAAGAAGAGGGGAATAAAAGAAAGAAAACAAATCCCATTAAATCAAGAAGGAACACAACAATGATTTTTTTCATCTCTGATATGAATAAATAAATAAAAAAGAACACTCAACAATTATCTATTTAATTAGACAAAGGTGAAATTAAAACTTGACATCTGCCTGTCTTGTGCACGTGTCTGTACATAAAGAATATTAAAACGAATTATATAAAGAAAGAGGATAATCATAGTTAACATCCAAAATTTCAAAAGAGATCCAAATCTGGCAGTGTATGTAAACTTTTCTTCAACACTCCAAACTACAAATGGTATATATGAATGCATCTCTGTCTTTGTCTAATAAGTAAGATTGGTTGATATATGGCATTGAACCCTTTGAATTAGTTAAATCAGGGTTTAATCTCAGAAACTACCCTTCATAGTTTTCCTGAAGATCAACCATCACATGTATATTGATATGATTGTAAAATGTACAAGACAGTTCAAACGAATAATCAGCGAATGACGCAAGACACTAATTAACAGGTAGGTATTAAGTAGTAGTTTTACGGCACATCAGCACATTAGTGGCTACATGGTGACAACTTAAGGTAAAGTTCGAAAAATGTCAAAATAAATTGCAAACAAAATGTGGAAGATAACTTCTTCCAAACAAAAAATGTAGACATGAAGTATAACAAGATCAAATATAAAACGTAAACATGTTAGAATTCTGAAAAAGCTATCTCTAATTAACAGGAATTTCTTCATGTCAAATGAAGCTTCCGGGTAAAAATAGGAGCGAATATCAAGAAAGTTTCAATTATTTTAAACTTTCTTTGATATGGCTGACCAATATATTTCAACCGGTCACGACCAGTCACTGCTCTGTCAAACATATACTAACAGACTTAAAAAGCAAAAAAAGCATCAACAACAACAAGAGCCTATAAACAGATGTACTGCAGTGTAAATTCAAGTCTCTAGACAGATCGAACCCAATGAGTATTGTGATGTGCAGTCATTGTCGTGGTTTGATGCAATGCACGAGTCACCATGAATTGTGAGGCCATTTGCACGGTCATTACGTGGTTGATGTCGAAAAAACCTATAGTATGACATAATCAACCAACGTGATAAATTATTAAACGAAAATCATAATTGTATCCCTCGTTTTGCAATACCGCGATTAAGTGTGGAAGGGAGGTACAGAGTTTTTTGCTTTACCTCACGGTGTCTAGAGTGCATTTGTATGAATAATGGCCATACTCGATAACAGTACACCTCATATAACATACATTGGACTAAGATAATCTCTTCAGATAATAGAAAATATATATAGGTAATATATAATCTAATGCTTACTGACATAGAAAACCGTCCTGGAAAGAAAAATTGGGAATTGTTAGTCCGGAATTTATTAAATAATCTGGGTCTGGGGGAAGTGTGGATAAATCAAGCTGTTGGGAATATAAATGTTTTCTTATCCTTAGTTAAACAACGGCTATCTGACCAGTTTATTCAAAATTGGCAATCAAGAATCAGAGAATCTTCAAGAGCTAGATTATACAGAAATTTGTCACAAAATGTTGGATATAAGGAGTATTTAGATATGGTAATAGTGACACAATTTAGAAAATCCCTTTTAAAAATAAGAATGTCTGCCCATACTTTACATGTTGAACCAGGGAGATGGAAGAGACCACATTGCACCCACTAAATCAAAGAATTTGTATTTTTTGCAACGTACTGGAAGATGAGTATCACTTTGTTTTAGAATGCCAATGTTATCTGCCGCTAAGAAAGAAGTATATAAACTTTTATTTTTGGAAAGGACCAAGTATGTTGAAATTTATTAAATTACACAGTTCCACTTAAACTACCGAGGTTAGAAATCTGGGAAATTATATTCATAGAGCACTAATTGAACGTAATAATATGATGAATGCGACTTAAAATTACATGATTTAATTAGTTCGTTAGTAGTTATTATTATTTTTTGTTTTTTGTTTTTTTCGTCTCATCTCCATTTCATTGATTAATACATGCATTACTATCTCTCATATTTCATGAATAATGTTCTTATAATACTAATAAGAAAAGCATTGTGAATACTACTTATATATTGATAATACTTTTTATGTCTTCTCCCGAAGGAGCTTGTATTTAAGCGCGCGCATGTGATTCAACATAGTCTGGAGTTGTTTACAGGTCACACATCAATATGTTGTATTCTTACTTCATATCATACATCATGTGTACATGAATGCAGGTTATGTATGTTTATGTGCGTGCCTATCTCACTTGCTCGGTGAATATGTATGTATGTGCATATATGTGTGTAGGTTTATGTAAACTTGTGTATAGGTATATGTATATAAAAATATAATGTGCACGTGGATATATGCATGTATGAGTGTGCTTGTGAATGTGGGTATGCATACATAAGAATATATCGTAGTATTTATCGAATGTTTGTAAATTCGATAGACTTGTTTTCCTCTTTGTATTAAACGTGGCACCATCAATGTTTGTAACAAACTTAAATGTATTGTTACGACTCTATGGTCTAAAAAAAAATGTAACAGAAAGAAAGTGAAACCAACAAATCAAGTAAAAATCAACAAGCAATTTATTACTAGATAATTAAAATGAAAAATCAAAAAGTCACTTACAGTAATGTGTTTTGAAATCCTAATAATCCAATAAGAATGATTGTTCTAATCACAAGTCCTAAATATAGAATGTTCCGAATTCACGGCTGTGTCCTTGAATGTTATGATGTGCTAATGGTCTCCAAAGTCCTGATGTACTAGAAATCTTGATGTGCTGATGTCAAAATGAAGTATTCCAAAATATCTGAATAGTTCACTTAAATTCCAAAATCATCAATTAAAAATCCAAAATCCAAAAGTTTATGAGCACTGTTATAATCCAATGAATATTTAAAATAATTCCTCTCTTAGAATTTGGAATGAATTTTCACAACTGTAATAGCTCTTTACAAGACTGATGGTAATGTCGAACTGAAAAAATGTCCACCAAACATGATACATATAAAGATTGGTCACATGACAGAATGTTCTAGATTGGTCACATGACAGAATGTTCTAGAATGTGTGTCATCTTAATGGAATTTTTACTTGTAAACAAAAATCAACCTTGACCTTCAAATTGAGAAAACATATTGATCAAAACAACCTAATTCAAGGACACTAGTTATACATGTTTTTCCTAATAAACATAAAGATTTAAGCAAATATTAAAGTGAAGAAACATTTATAATTTCCTAAAATATATATAATATTATATAAACATCATACATAACAGTATATGTATATACTTGCTGATGGCCAATTGGCTAAATGCAAATAAAGTTCACTTTCAGTTCACTATAATTCGATCCAATGAATCAAGAGAATCCATATAAGGCGATATAAAGTAAAATTCGACTAGGTTATTGTCTATGTAATGCTATGGAACTGTTTGCATCGCAAGGTCTAGTACCCTCTAGTGAAGAATTACTGCCTTTGCGTGACAAACTGGTGTCATCGATCATAACGTCACGTCAGTGTGTGTCATGTTAAATATGTAATGAGGTCAGTTTGTTCTACTTCAGTAATAAAAAAATTGTCGTCACTTTATTTAATATGGCTCGATTCGATATACTAAAACATAGTGTAACAACATCTTCTGTCAACTGCGATATTTGTTGGTAATTGAGTACGGTACTACGGAACTATTATTCTCAGACTAGATCCCTAAGGAAGAATAGTTCCCTCCGCAATCGCGTCAACCACATGTCACTAAATCCAGTTACATAGTCACACCTACTCGGGCCAACAAATATCGCTATTGCCATCGGGTGTAGTCATAATATGTATATTAATATACCTTTAATGTGATCTCCAAAAAAGAAGAGAATTCATATCAAGCGAATTAAAGTAAGATTCTACTAGTTTCCTGCCAGTGAACTATTTCTCTTGCGAGAAGTACTAGCGTTCTCGCGTGATGAACTAGTGTCCTCAAAAATTACATCGCGCTAAGGGGCGTGAAGTTAAACAAACATGTCATGAGGTCAATTCGTTCTACTTCAGTATCATGACATTTGGCTTCACTTTATTTTATCTGGCTGAATTGGATATACTAATAAAAGCAGTGACAACACTCTTGAGCAACCGTGACATTTGTGTTGCCTTCCAGTTCGTGACTGGAATTGAATTTATTGACTAGTGCTTTCCCCTATCGCGTCGGGCAGTAGCCATTAAATCCAGTTCCATAGTTACACACATTCGGACAACAAATATCGATATTGGCATTGGGTGTAGTCACTATATTTATATTAGTACATGTATACCTGTTTATGTGAACGGAATCATCGTGGTATTAGCTTTACATTTCGTGCATTTCTGTGCTCTGCTTTTGCAATGTACTGAGTGAAATGTATGTAGAACGACACTTAATTGAGATGAATAAAATAATTTTTTATAAGTTGAGCATGAATTGGCGCGTTTATTTTAATCAGGATATTTTCCCCATGCACCTCGAGCAACTGATAAGTTTCAAACATGAACCTTTAAGAATGTTATTTTGATATCTGGTCTAAGTCTCTTTTCTCATTTCAGGTCTTTCCTACCCCGGGATGGTATGTGACAAGTCTTACAAAACTTCGGTCGTCATGGCACGTGATTTTTTTTTTACGGTGGGCACAGCAGCACACGAACTTGGACACAAGTGAGTTTACTCATTGCGTCCTATTTCTTCCCCGCATTTGCGTTTACACGCCAAGCACTTCTGGTGCCCCGTTTTGGCTTTCTGATTTTCACATGTGTAATGTTAGTGGCCTCCTGTCCATGACCAGTGGTTTCCATTGTTTTTTTCTTTCTTCCTGTTTCCTGTATCTCAAGTAAAAACCTCAGCCCACTTGTTATTATAGCTATTGTCATAAAAGGACTTACTGCGGCCCCTAACAGATCGCATGGCCTCGTGATCTTCTGAGACTCGTGACACCGCTTGACCCACCCTGCACATGGAGGTACAAAAATGCAATTAGGTGAACATTCCCACCTAGCAGGATGATTAGACTGGTCAGCTGTCCATTAAATCCATTTTTTGTTTTCTGAAACAGGACTATATGTCATATAGCAATAAGACAGTTTCTATAACATACACTGTTGCAAAGAAAACTGAAGATATTTTTAATGTGAACATCCGCAACAATGAAATGCAGAAATTCTGAATTCTCCTAACGATATGACCTACAGGATAATAAAAGATAAGTTTACTTTGGAAAATTACTTATTAAAATTACCGGCTTGTGATTGTATAACACTATATAACCTCAGGTGTTCTAATAGCAAATGACCTATTGAAACTTGTAGATACTGAATGTTCCTTAAGAAGAAAGGTTATGTATGTTTTAAGATACTAATATACTAATGCTATCGGGAAAATTATAATGTTTTTGTCCAATACCCATATATATATATATATATATATATATATATATATATATATATATATATATATATATACACGAGAATTGGTTTTACAAGAATAATAACATTTACAATTGTTATGTATGATGTTTATATAATATTATAAATATTTTAGGAAATTATAAATGTTTCTTCACTTTAATATTTGCTTAAATCTTTATGTTTATTAGGAAAAACATGTATAACTAGTGTCCTTGAATTAGGTTGTTTTGATCAATATGTTTTCTCAATTTGAAGGTCAAGGTTGATTTTTGTTTACAAGTAAAAATTCCATTAAGATGACACACATTCTAGAACATTCTGTCATGTGACCAATCTAGAACATTCTGTCATGTGACCAATCTTTATATATACCATGTTTGGTGGACATTTTTTCAGTTCGACATTACCATCAGTCTTGTAAAGAGCTATTACAGTTGTGAAAATACATTACAAATTCTAAGAGAGGAATTATTTTAAATATTAATTGGATTATAACAGTGCTCATAAACTTTTGGATTTTGGATTTTTAATTGATGATTTTGGAATTTATGTGAACTTATTCAGAGATTTTGGAATACTTCATTTTGACTTCAGCACATCTAGATTTCTAGTACATCAGGACTTTGGAGACCATTGGCACATAATAACATTCAAGGACACATTCTATATTTAGGACTTGTGATTAGAACAATCATTCTTATTGGATTATTAGGATTTCAAAACACACTACTGTAAGTGACTTTTTGATTTTTCATTTTAATTATCTAGTAATAAATTGCTTGTTGATTTTTTACTTGATTTGTTGGTTTCACTTTCTTTCTGTTACATTTTTCTTAGACCATAGAGTCGTAACACAATATTAAATAAAATGGTTTGTAACCGGAATATTTATGCAATAAGAAACCTGTGAAAATTTATTCCTATTATAATTGATAAGTTTTGAAGTCCTGGGATCAATTTGATTGTATATTGTTGTTTAGCTACAGCCAGAAGCAGTTTGATGAAAAATCTCGAATTTCAAATGTGTGACCTGAGTGTAAGAAAAGTTTTTTTCCGTTCTGATCTGGAAATTATATTAGGCGGTAATGGCCTGACACTCGACACGCCAGGAAGAGAGATCAATCGAAGTTCTGATTGTCAAAGCTACACTGTATCTAGTGCATAGTAATGTGCCTTACCTGCTTTTTATTTCCAGTCTTGGAGCAGACCACGACGGCGAAGGGAACGCCACAGCTTGTAAAGCTGAGGATATGTTTATTATGTCACCCTATGATCCAGTATTCGGATTCGATAAAACCAAACCATACTCCAGAAACCCTTGGATGTTCTCTAACTGCTCCGTGGAAGCGTTCAAGAAGACACTCAAGAACAAGTATGTATGTTGAGTGTACATCGAGACATATATAATTATAAATTTGTATTCGTTTCAGACTTCCTTTGATACGGGTGAATGACTTGACCAGTAGTCACTGAGAAGGAACACAATTTTACGCACCCTCTTTGGGAGAACCTGTAAATTTGGAACCTCATGAAATTAATATATAATGTCGAAATAATGAATAAATGGACACCTTAGACTCTTGAGAAAGATGTCGATCTGTGTGTATATGCATACAATTTATCCAACATATATATTTGCGTCTGCCTTTTGTTCTGTGCGCAAACAGGCAATCGTATGTATGTATGTTTGAGTTACATTGACAATGTGATTGGATTATGGTGAGTATAAGCGAGATAAGACATGTTTGCACATAGATTCACATGATATTCCTTTATCTAAACAATACCTTCCTCATAAAGCAAAAGTTTAACTTGCATAAACTAACCGGTCACCCTAGATACGCTACAGTGACCGCTTAAGGCAGGAAGAGAACAATGTTTGGTTAGGAAACACCTGGCCGCTGAAATCAGAAAGCAGGTGACCATTACACACATGACATGTGTATAGGAAATTTTACCAGGGGGAAATTAGAATGGCCGTTCTTACCATGTGACCGCTATGTAAGGTGACCGTTAGGACTGGTTTGACTGTATGTTTATATGTATGTATGTATGTATGTATGTATGTATGTAGGTAGGTAGGTAGGTAGGTAGGTAGGTAGGTTGGTAGGTAGGTCAGTAGGTAGGTAGGTACCATATATATATATATATATATATATATATATATCAGTGTTAACAGTGTCTATTTTCGTATTTCAGACAGTGCTTGAAAAATAAGGGTGTTTTCTACAACAAGAAGGAATGGAAGACATTTGTGAAGAAAATGCCTGGAGAGGCGTATACCCTCAATAAGCAATGTGAACTTATGAATGGACGCAAATCTACCTTTTGTGGGGTATGTACAATTTGTGTGTATGCCTGTGCGTGAGTGCATTTTCATCTCCCGAAAAGAGTATGCAGTACGATAAGCGATGTCAGCTTCTCAATAGACTTAACTCAGTTTTCTTTTTTTCAATTCTATTTCAATCAAGATTCGCGTTTGATGTATTTGCTTGCAAACACGGCATAAATGAACGATACGTGAGAGGTATTTATATATGTATAGGGTTTAAATTACATCAGCACAATTCTGACTGTATTGTACCGAATAAAAAGTAAACAAGAAAAGTTGAAATCTTTAGGAAGATACACCCATCCGAATATAAGTAAAATAAAAGATAAACGGGTAAATTTTTTAAAAGGTATATATAAAGTGAACGATAAATGTAAGGAAGGCTAAATGTTTAGGATATACGCTTATTATTGTTATTATATAATAATAATAATAATAATAATAATAATAATAATAATATAATAACAACAACAGCAATACTAATAATAAATTCAGCAGCAACGTTATGAACTACATGCAGAATATTGCAATAATTATTAATATATATATACATATATATATACATATATATATATATATATATATATATATATATATATATATATATATATATATCATAAGAAACGACAGCTCCAATTTTGACCTTTCGCCCTGCAAAGATGATGCCAAAAAATGGTCTTAAAATTCACAATTTTACCTCATCTCTACGAAGTAGAGGATAACTATTGTATTACCTCCGGCATCGGCGTCAGCGTCTGCACATAAAAGCATATATATGCTTACAAACTCACTGAATCTCAACCATTCTTTCTTCTTAGGTAAAAAGCTACAGTTTAGATTCAGTTTCATAGCACCTACCCTTTTGGACGGGGGTCTAAGGGGATCGTGCATACATGTATATTAGTTGTACGTTCTTGCTTAGGGTTTTCCTCAGGGTTTTTGCAAACTGTATAAATACTGTTACGCCTGGAACCATGAACCTTGGTGAGGAGATGTATCTTGACGAGGAATACGACTTCATCACAAAAGGAGGTAGAGCTATCAAACAAGATGATTGTATGCATCTCTATTAGTTTCACACACACACAACTATGTATATATATATATATATATATACACTGTTATACCTAGATTCATGACACTTGGTGAGTGTGAAACTTAGTGAGTGAATGCATCTTGACGAGTGACGAGTACCCTCACGGCAAAAGTATGTCACGATGACCGATATTTCAGGGTTCTCTTACTTGGTTACATTTTGTGTATTACATTTATTTTTCAATCTCTCTTCATGCTAGAATAATCAAACTTAATGATTGTATGGATCTTTATTAATACCACACCCTTACAACAAAATAAGGGCATGTTGACCTACATTTCCCATTTAACATATGGCCACTCGAGTTCTTGGCATATTATGTGCATACTATCCTGCCTAGAATCATACAATTTGGTGATGGATGCATCTTGATAAATTGTATATTATTAGTACAAAAAGAGGTATGTGTCACCTATATTCAGTAACTTTTTATTGAAATGTTATGTTATAAGTTCATTTATTTGATGTTCTTTTTTGTTCCAATCATGAAACTTGATAATTTGATGCATCTTTGTTACTTCTCAAGAGATCACTGTTTCATAAATTTATGCTTTAGTTGTTATTATTAAGCCTTCCGACCCCGTACGGAGCATAGGACACTAAAGACTCATCTCCATGTCACTCTGTCTTCCGCCATCTTCTCAGTCTCTCGCAAGTTGTATCCCACTCTTTTCATCTCCTGTTCCAGTTCTTTGCACCAGGTGTTTTTTTTTGTTCTTCCTCTTTTCCTTTTGCCCCGTGGGTTCCATCTTTGTGATTTTCTCGTGATTGTCTCGTGATGTTGTTGCTTATGCTTTAGTAACATGGGTTAATTATTTGTGTTTCTGATCACATAGATTCGTCTATGATAGACCTAGATACATTCAAGCCTACTCAGAAGGCCCTTTCTGAACAGTACAGTTGGAAGTAGGAATAAATTTGCTTATTCAGTTCTACACGTTCCATTGTTTATTGTAATGTGTTACCCTCAACAAGTTAACTACGTATTTTACATGTGAATGAGTATAGGACTTAGATGAGTGGACTGGATGCTACATAATTTTCACGTAAGACGCCATCTGTAGTGGCTAATCAAGGTAATTATTGATTCTTAAACAAAGTTTGTATTGCTGACTGTCACTCCAAGGTTACTCAAAGCCCGCGACAATCACCCAGTAAACTCTAACTCCTAGGGATCCGCAAATACGAGAATGACCAGCACACGACGTACAATTACATATTTTAAACAACAAACTCATGTATTCATAAAGAAGAACACACATTTTTATATTTGATTGGTATGATCCCTCGTACCATACCAGTGTCACCCAATGAGGCAAAGTTCGGCCATTCGGTACCGGTACAGTCTTTCCTCGTAGGGAGAAAGGCAATATAGTCGTCCCCTACCGGGTAAGTGGTCTTACTGAGAACATTCCCATGGATCGAATAACTCGATCAATTTAATAGACATTAAGCTCCAATTTTAATGTCAAAATTGTCCATTGAATGTGCGAAACGCTGACACGTGTTATATAATTCTAATCTTGATGGCGTTATCTACATATAAATTAGTCATTCATTTATTCTTCAACTCAACATACATATTAGGTATAAAGTATAATTTTCAAAGTTGAGAACTAGGATAAATATTACATCAAAAGTATGAATAGTGATGTAACGACATAATTAATAATGCGAAGTGAAGTTATCTGTGAAGTAACCCAGCGGGTTAATTTTTGATTTAATTCATTAATTTATCATCATTTCTTTAGTTATCCTTTACTGAAATTAAAAAAAAAAACAATAAAAAAAAACAATTACACAAACAACCCATTTAAAGCAAAACATAGCAATACAAAACAAACAAAAACCCCAAAACATTCCAGTTATGTGCAAAATTTAGGTAAGCTTCCCGCAGAGAAAATTGCAGCTGACATCGTACAATTCCTGTGACTTCAGGGTCATTCAGACCACATGTGTAAGGGAATTCCCTACCCAGTAAGTGCTGAACGAATTATTCGTCAGATATATTATGTGAGAATTCTTGAATGTGCTTCAAACATTGATGCTGAAATACATCTAATTTTGTAATGTCTTTCGATCCAATCATTGACCACACTTCGCAACCCTAAAGCGCTATTTTTTATATTGACCCGCGGTGGTTAAGAGTTTTTAATTTGCAATCAACCAGCAAACTCTGGTTGCAATATATCCACAATGACAAGAGCTTCTCAAACAGATTTTATAAACAATGATTTAATTTAATTTAAACAAAAAACAACATTAATCTCTGGTTTTTATCACGATTTTATTGTACCTCTACTTTGATCTAATAGAAAAGAATGTTTTCTTTAATTGTTTTATGTCTTTTATTGACCATTTTGACATACTATAACATTAATAAAATGAAATAAATTCGACCCCGCGAGTCGTCAGATCCAGCGAAATCTGTACTGCTAGAGGCGATTTTCGGTCGGATCTGGAAAAATGCCTTGCACCATTCCATTCGAATACAACTATTTTGAGATAATGCAACATAACCAATGCTGATTGTTTTATATATTTTGTCTAGGTTAGTGCTTAAATATGTGTGATAGTCTTGGTGTACTTGTAATTAATGCACTGGATTTCATCGAAAATATAGATAAAAGGAACAAAATGTATCAGGAACCTAATTAGCGTTGTAATGCCATGATATTCGCAAATGCCACATATACACCTCTGAAACAATATCTCGTATACCCAGCGCCACCGTCAGTCAATCGTCATGCGCACACACCACAATATTTAAATATTTGTGCTAGCGTGGCTGATTAATAAGTGACATCATACATCTCGAGCTATTCGTCTTTTTTTAATCTCTTTTATAACTGAGTCTGAAGATATTTGTCGCTTCATGAAATGTACGGATCCGAGAACGGGCTTTTGCATATGGAAATTTTTCATTGCAGCGATAGGAACAAAATGTGGTGAAAATATGGTACTCTCTCTCTCTCTCTCTCTCTCTCTCTCTCTCTCTCTCTCTCTCAGAAATATGACTGGCATCCAAGTTTGTAATAAGGTCATGAATCAGATGGTATTTTCTAACAAAAGAATATGCCATAAGCAATATAATTTCTTTCTGTTTATAACGAATGTATGATTAAGTGTGATGCAAAAGCATTCCGTGTGTTGAACAATAATTCACGCTTAAATGAAGTCAGTTAAGCAGCTGCGTGTACTTCGTTGCAAATAATTCAAATTGAGAACCAGTGGAAGCGAAATCTTTTCTTTTTTCTCTTTTGTTCTTGCAAATATACACATAAAACATTTCATTGCAGTGGTGCATGGAAGGAAGGTGTGTTTCAAAAGCTTCGAAATAGGTGAGTACATCCCTTAGAGTAGGAGTCAATGTCCACAGTGGTTAGCCTGAATACTCCAGATCAGAAAGTTGCAAGTTCGAATCCTGATCAGACCAGCCACGTTCAAACGCCAAAGTGTGTCCTTTGGCAAGAAACTTAACTATTGCCACGGCGCTATATATCCTTTCATGTGTTGTAAGCATCAAACAAATAAAAACTGCAACCCTTAGAAATTATTTATTAATAAAACTAACTATTAACTCAGTTCTTAATTAGTGAAACTATACAATTTGAAGTCTATTCGATTGCAGTTACGATAATGATAATGATCATGATCATGACGATGATGATTATTTTACGCACTTGGTTACTCTATACAAAATATTAAATGAAGCTTCGCCAAATCACGATGACGGTAAGTTAAAGCAATCCTTGTATTTTAGAGGTCTAAACGGTGTGCCACACTCAGCCAAGTTTGAAATTAGAAAAGTTGCAGGAATTTTGAGTTGAATGATAAGATACGAAAAATGACTATGTATTTTCGCCACTGACAAATCATATTAAAACACATGTATGATATATCCCTAAAGACTAATTTACATTATTCACACGTTTTAAGATGTCATAAATTGCAATAAAAAGTATATTCTTCGTGACATGCACGGAACATTTTATATATTGTTATGTTCTATATGTGTGTATATTGACCTAATATACTATATGATCATTGGATTAGGCTTGCTCTACAAGTGTGGAACGTCTACATAGTTTTATCTTCGTTTGTCCGCGTGTTTGCCTATACATTCTTCATCAGTCCATTTCATCTTGGTTAAATTTTGCGTTACTTTAAATCAGTGTCTCAGACACTCTAACTAATAAACTCGTGTTGTCTATTGTAATGGATCTAAATTTATAATTTCTTTACCATCTTGCTCACAGTAGGTGGCTTATCTCAGCTCTTAAAGGACAATGTGGAACTTAATGGGCATTTCTCCCAGAGAGGCCGATTTTTCATACCAGAAACTTAATTTCGATGAGACCAACTTTATGGGGATATTTTGCATCAGTTGTTTTTGAAGTTTCGAAATATGACAAAAACATGAAAAGACAGCTTTAATTTTAATTACATAGGCATTGAATAAGTAATTTTGTTTCATTGTCTTTTTTGAGGGTATGAGGTGTGGGTGGGAGTCTCGACTGCAATTTCTTATTGACCATAAAGAGCAAGTGAGTGTCTCCACTATATTTACTCCTAAGAATATAATAGTAAACCATTTTTTTTTATTTTAGAGATTCGTTACAGATCTACTTGGCTGATCTGTACGAGTAAAAAAGAATTGTTTGGCTGATCTGTACGCGTAAAAAAGACTTGTTTGGCTGATCTGTATGAGTAAAAAAGACTTGTTTGGCTGATCTGTACGAGTACAAAAGACTTGTTTAAACAAAATGCTTTATGATTATTTATCATATTTTCCACACTATACAGTATGTTCAGATTAGCTCAGTGGATAGATTGAATGAAAACGGTAATCCGAGGTATCAAGTTCGAATCTCGTCCGACACATGCAGTTGGTTACGAAATGGTGTAAACTGAGCTATGAATATTCGATACACCTAATGTTTCTCAATTCCGCACAGCAGGGTGTTGACAGTGTCCACTTCATTCCTAAAAGATGAAAGACTCGTGTATCTTCTTTGTGAGATTATATATTTTTAGACATTGAATCCGAACACGGAGAGGTTTCTAAAATAAGCAAATAGCTTTGGGCATATAAGAGATCTGGACCACTTAAAAAATTAAGATAGTTCAATCTTGTTTGTGTTGGTTTTCACCAACGCACAGTAAATAAAAACACAACATTATTTACTGATAAATTCAAATTCCAGGTCTCTCATATGCACAGTACTTGCAGTACCGACTATATATATATATATATATATATATATATATATATATATATATATATATATATATATATATATATATAATAGTCGTGTGCCACTTAAACAATTTCAAATTTTAAATTTTTTAAATTCCTGACAGTTACAAGCGAACATTTATGAACCACAAATTTAAAACAATATACAAGCGATTTCCTATGCCATAGTGATATTTCAGAGATAGTCCACATATTTGCAGTAGAATAAAATCCACTCGAGGTCCTAACCAAATTGCAATTTCTTGATTGTGCATTGAGAGCGCACGCAAAAAATGAAACATTTACGCAACATAATAATGACACAAAATATACTGCATTGGAAAATCAGTAAACTAAAGTGAAAAAATGAACACCATATACTATCGTTAATTCCGGGTTCATGTTTTCATGATTTCTCTTCATGTACATTATAAACAATAGAATGGTTTACTATGTTTAATTAGCATGATTCACATATATGGTTTCTGGAATATTCCTATTACGCAGCCATTTTATAACCAAAATGGCATTATGACAAGTTGACAACAGAACTTCAATTAAAATCACTTGGAGCGGTATTTCACATTTAAATTGGTGAACACAACACATTTAAGTTTTGTTTTTGGTTATATGTTCACAAAATAGTATTCACTGGTAACTGTATAACAATCAAGTTTTCTATATTTCATTCGAGCGACCTACAATTTGCACGGTTTGTTTATATGGGCTTTGCCACGAGCAATAAGCGACAGCAAACGTTAACTGTGAATGGTTAAGAACAATATTTAACATTCAAATTGATTCTTACGTCAAAATATAAGTTTATTTGTTACGAAAATATCATTTTCTAATAGCTGTATAGAAAAATAAATCTTAGCATTGTCTCAATCTGATAATGTACTTATGAGAACCTGTCTATTTCAATTGCTTGTACTTTTTTTTAGCAGATATATTGTGTATATTTCATTAATCGATTTATGCAGGAATTTTAAGCTATCAAGCGAAATAGAATGTATGACAGATAGCTGATTTCACATACGTCAGTTAAAAAATATAAGCTCTTTTCCTTCTTTATACAACATTATGGCAAATTGCCTGACAATGTCAGAACATTTTATGTGTAAAAATTCTGTTTTTTACAGAACAGGGGAGAAATCTTAGCCAACGTTTTGCCTGGTAAACAAAAACTGAGGGTGATTTTCAGATAAATGAATACACTTCCCTTCCTCGTACAACATTATGCCAAAAGTTCTGTCAGTGTCATGACTTGAAATTTGCAGAAAAAAATCCGTTTCTTGCAGAATATGGGATACAACTTTAGTCGGCTTTTTGCTAGACAACTAAGAGTTCAGTGTGATTATGAAAATATCATTGTATAAACTAAAACTAATTGATTTTAATTTCAGGAGTCATGATGATCTTCAGCCATACCTACACGAATATCTGTTCACAACGGACACATGCCTAAACTAAACACCTGCCCATACCGGACACGTGTTTATAGTGAACTCATTATAATAACGGTCACTATTATTATATGAATAAAGATCTAAATATGATTAATATAAAATACAAATTATTGTATTTACTACTTTCATATTTTTGCATTGAACTAATAACAAACATACTTTCTATTCTTGCTATTTCATTAAAATACAAAGACTTTATCCTTTCTTCTCTCTGTCCATCCAACACACATTTAAAATAGTAAAATAAGATTGTAAATTTTGCTTATTAAATACAGAAGAATGAAGACTACTATGTTACACAAACTGATTCCAAAGGAAGTCAGAAACATATTTACTAGCTCGATTAATACGTCTCCAAACAAGAAAAGAATCACGATGTATGAATAAGTAAACTTTATAAACAAAATTATTAATAAAATACTTTAGGCAGAAGTTCTCAAATTCTAATTCTTCCATAGTAATCATTTATTTAAAACTTCTGCTTCCATTCTCTCTAGATCTAAATAATCATTTGTCTCTGTTGTTTACATATCTATCTCCTTGGGTACTTGTATTTGTTCTCATTGAACAATAGTAGGTTCTAACGGATATCTATGATTTGTCATTCGACTTTGCACAGGCCCTCGCGTTGAACAGTGTCCAGTCGACGACGTTTCTTCAGTATCTTGAGCCTGTTTAATCTATCCAGTATCTTAAGCCCGTTTAATCTATCCAGTATCTTAAGCCCGTTTAATCTATCCAGTATCTTAAGCCTGTTTAATCTATCCAGTATCTTAAGCCTGTTTAATCTATCGAGAAATTTGTTTTTCTATAGTAGCAGTATGTTCTAGATGTCGATTTAGAAAATGGATATCTATTAATTTATTTATAAAAATGGATATCTATTAATTTATTTATAAAACTGGATACCCCAGCTAGATTCACTATTATACTAGTTGATACAAACGGTTAAATGTACATCAAATTCAGAGGAAGAACCCATAACACAGTTTAATTGAATTCCAGCAAATATTGTGGTCAATAATCATATCTCTAACGTACGTACTTAGAACTCCAGTCTTAATTTATTAAGACAATTTCTGAATAGTTCCAGCGCGTTAATTTTGTTTTGTTTATATGTTGTTGCCCAGTATCAAAACATTGCAAGACCATGATTACCAAAATCATCGGAAGATTTACAATATTATAAGATTGTATTCGACCTTGTTTTTGTACATAATCATCTTCTTCATAGATCTTGCCATTGGAATTTAAAAAGACATAACCGAAAAGCGTAATTGAGAAAAGAAGTGGAAATGATGGATGGGAAAAAAATCAATCAGATATAATGCAATACTTATTGCAAATTCTGATATGAAGTCATGGGGGGGTGGGGGCCTTTTTGTGCTTATTATTATGTTGCTCCTTTCATCTTGGGGTCAAGGTCATAGTGATAGAAATTTACGGTTAAGGTTTGGTTGAAGTTTTTAATTTGCTTATATTTCCTAAACCCCTTGTTGTATTTTCTTCATGCCTGTGATGAGTCATTATGAAGTTAAGACATTTCATTCGGTGACATGCATGCTTGCTCCTTTAACCTTGGGGTCAGAGTCACAGTTACAGAAAATTTGCGTGAATGTTGCTTTAATTTTATTTTTCTTGACATGCTTATATTTCCTAAACACCTTTTGGATTTAGTTCATACATTCCATAAATCATTATGAAGCTAATTCATTCTGCGGCATGCTCGCTCATCCCTTTTGACCTTGGGGTCAAGGAGAGCTGTTTTACTTCAAAGATGCACCCTATGGTCTTCTTGTTATTTATTTCATTGTGTTCTTAGTAGCGTACCATGTATCATTTGCAGACAATGTTTCATGATGTTCTGTTCTAATAAATGTGATGATACTTGCATTTATGTCATGACATTTCAGCCATATTTTCAAACCCTCATTCTTATTACACCTGTCAAATGTCTCATAAAGATGTTCTGTGCTTGCACGTTCATGTTTCTGAGCGAAACCAGAGTCCTTCTTGGCAACATGTTCAAACTGCAAAGAATATGTATGTATTCGAGTATTTTGCTCCTATGCTTGCTACATTTCTATGGTGAGAATTCTTTAGAGTTTAATGTCATGCATCTGTTAATGTGTGTATTTAGTTTCCCTCGTTTCATAGGTATGAATCTAAAATGGTACTCAACTTTCATACGGTTTGCAGGTCAAATCCACAACCACATCTTCCTATTGCTAACAAATTCAATTCGTGTAAACCTCTCACAGTATATTCCAGTTGCCTGGCAAAGTGGATTATACTAATTGGGTAACTTGCTTGATATAAAATACCAATGCAGAAGACGCAAATGTTCTTGATACTTGTGCTCAACATAGAGCGTGCTGGGCTAAGATAGCGAATCATTATTTTAATACTTGAAAACAAGATTTCCACCATAAATCATTGACTGTATTGCAAGTTCTTCGTGGCACACTCCTGCACGAGCTTGTACCCTGGACATGAGATTTTCAATTTGAGCTTCTGGTAAAATAAAAGCTGGATTTCTCAATATTAACTTTAAATCCATCGCATGGGTAGTATGCATTATCACGGATCGTCTCTCCTGTGTTTTCATGTATCACATGTGCTGTATCAGTGCTGCAGTGTTTGCTCTTATAGTACTTCAAACTGTCATAATAATATTTGTTGTTGCAAATACTACAAATATTTTGTTTTCCTTCAGGTAAGACTGTACAAATATCTCTTGCTAGATCATATATTTCCAGACGCCACGATTCATCATTGCAAGTAAATTAATTAAATACAAACATACCCTGACATTAAGTGGATTCTGGTCCAATTGACTAAGCATGCAAGTTAGTAGAGTCTACATCAATTCATTCTTTCTAATTTCCGTATATTTCTTTATATGTTACGGCCATGACAATTTTTTACATTTAAACTATTGTGCAGCATTTTTAACAGTAAGTTTCTCGTGCATCGACACAGTTTTTGTGGTCATATCTTTGCATGAAATGATGATAATTTTACCAAAGGGAATGCGCCGGCAAACGAAATCCAAGATTTCAGTCACTAGCACACAAACGACACGTGCTATAAAATTCAAAGAAGTCGTAACGTCTTTTAGAATCAGTTCTTTTGAAACCACCTGGTAGTCCACTAAGTCTTGAACCTTTTCACTGAATTCCTCCCATGGAATTCGGTGTAACACTGACTGTAGAAGTCGTGGTTTGGAGAGTCTTAAACACGCGTTTGGCACACAAACCGGCTTTCTAACTCTGCTACAGCCTTCCTCAATCAGCCATTCTATAGCATTAAGATACCAATGGTTGTTCATTTTATGCCACTGAGGCTGCAATTGTTCTTTCTTTTTCACTTGAATCTCTACAATCCTTAAAGATGTGTTCACGGAGCGCCAAAGGTAGATTCCTGAATATGCTCTTCTGAACAGTCCATTCACAAACATATAATTCGATGCCACACTGATGACAGAAGTTGTGGCATCAAGAGCTTTATGCCCACATCGAGGTTTGTGTCGGTCATAGCATTTCCCGAGAATCAACCTTCTGGTACTATTCAGATGGAACTAGTTTAATATGCTGAAATAATTTGTCTTTTTAAATGCTGAAATAATTTGTCTTTTAAAATGCTGAGATAATTTGTCTTAAACGTTTCACTTGAATTTGATGGAATTTGTATACGTTTGCCAAACAAATTCTGCTGGTAAACCATTATCCAAGAACATGAGTGATTACCTCACACTGGACATGTCGTAAAGAGATTCGTTTTGAGGCAATACTTCTGTCAAAATCACATTGTAGTCCTGTAAATCTTGAACCTTTTCATGGATTTCCTCCAACACTGTATATTGAAGTTGTGGCATCCAAAGTCCTACAAGATGTGGGTAGTTGATCAATGTTTGATCATTTGAACACTTTCAAAGTAATCAACCTTCTTATATCATTAAGGTACCAATGGTTGAGAAGTATATGTCGTGTAGGATGCAACTGAGTTTTGCGTTTCATTTGAATCTGTACAAAGTCTTTGTAATGAGTACTCGCATCTCCAAAGGTAAACTCCAAATTCTCTCCTCTTCAAAAGTATCCATGATGAAAATAATCTGGACTGACCAAGGGAAAGTGGTGACAGACCGGAGACCATCTGGCATGTTCAAGGAAAGCTGAATCTGTATATTCCCGTTCGTGGAGTTTTACACCCCTACTAAAACACTGTACTTGGTCTCCTTGACCCAAGTAGACAAATCCTGCTCTCGATAAAGTTTTGGGATTGGGTCCATGCAGATATTTATGCCGTTTTTTAACGTGTTGAATTGACTGCCAAAATCACAATAGTCAGGGAAAGCCGCAGTAAAATTGTATTATTCTTTGATTCACGATTCTCGATGAGCTTGTGGTGTTCAGAGTGACTTATGAGTGCATGGATGACATCAATAGATGGGCACGGGGAAGACATCCCTTTCAGTAGTGGAGTGAACCTGTGCTACTTTGTCTATGTCTTCATCACTCTCGTAGAAGGTCATAGCGCAACTCTTGTCGAATTCATCTTTTCGGTGGAGGTGTCTGGTCACAATGATCTTTCTGTCTTGAAACTCTCATTCTCCTTTCTTATACTCAGGGACTGTATCCGTACGATACCGTGTTGTAATCTGAAAATCGTACTCGTTTCTCGTAGACGATCTGATACATTTTTTTCCAAGGTTCGATTGACAATGTATTGATTCAGACAAACGTACAGTCTTTGTGTGTGTTTTGGCCGGGGGGTGGGGGGGGGTGGAGGTCCGAAGGTATCTTTTTCTTCTGAAGTTTTACACCAGGAAAGGATAACCGCTCTCTTGTTTCCATTTTAGAAACTAGTTGATGCAGCCTAAAATAAACCTGGACTCGAATCGTCGTCCTGTTCGTATTGTCCTGTACATAGAAAAGTGTCGCATTAACTATCGGTATCCACAATCGATAGCCATAAACAGTTCGACACTCACCCACATCATTCCTGTTCTTGTTCATCCGTGACGACAATGCTGCTGTTGATTACATGCTTCAGCACACTTACACAATAAACATCAGTTTTTCAGTGGCAATGGAGGCGACACGGAATGGTACAAGTTCGCCAGTGAAAGAACTTTACATTTTATCAAATCTGTGTACTAGGCGCATGTGTTCCGATGTCGATGTGTTCTGTCAAAATTTCAGGGGTAACCGGTAGGAAATCGAACATATTTATACATTGAAGGGTGCAAAGAGCACACATCGATATATTTTATTTGTTCTCCTTGAGATTCGTCGGCTTCGACAATAAGCTTGTAGCATTGGTTCGTCCTCCAGAGAAACTGTCGCGAAGATTAAAAGATCCAATGCCCACCACATCGTAGTCTTCACCGATACGTCAAAATTCTGGATCTGTTTTTTCAAACGGTCAATCATAGTCTTGTTCCCACAGTCCTACCACGTGGTCTCATTGAATTTCAACCTCTGCCGTTGTTGGCAAGTTGTGTCGTACAAATCTTCCATTGTCAACTCTGTCAAAGGATTTTTGAGTTCTCGATGACGATAGAACGTGGGGCATCCAGGAAATAAACATTCTGAAATTCATACACGATCTGTGGGGTTCTCTAAATCCCAACCATCGACGAAATAAGAACCAGTTTTCTTTTCTCCACCGTTTTCTGGCATGTTATATTCACTTGTATTCAGTTTGACACAGGTAATGTAACCTAAGCAAACGTTTGTCTGAATCTCGACGGCTGACAGATTGATACGATTAAGGTTGAATAATCGCTGGTTTGTTCTCGGGCATGAAATTCATCGGTATACTAATCCACAAACTTGGCAATAGTAGAAGCTTCCTTCAAGGGATCGATATTTCCGTGCTCGAGGAATAACTGTCGAAATTATTCTACAACGTCGTCGTAAAATGTTTCACATCGGACAGACAATATGTCAGCATCCATTCTTGAAAATATTAAGAGTCTGAAGAGTGGGCATGATATCAGGCGATCCAGTTTCTGGCTGTTATTTCCCATACCGTATGGTCATTGTAGTGAGATTCAGGCAAATGTGGTAGAAAAACGTGTTGATTTTCTTCGCTATTGAAAAAGTGTGTAAAATATCCTTCAGCCACTTCAGTTATTCCAAACGTTTTGAACATTTTACTCACTGATATACCAAATAACTTATGTAATCTCTAAATTGTTCAGTTCCCACGTTCATTGCAAATGATATTGGCTCCATTCATGGTTCCTTGTTGTGAAAATGCGCCAAAAGACACTGTCCGTCCAATCCGATTAAATTGTGGGCAATTACTGTATCGTGTTTGATGACAGTTGCCGTGACGATAGCACCTCCTCATTGTTTCATGTGTCGCCCATGAGGTCTAAAACCCTTTAAGTGAAATAAGAAAGAGTATGAGAGCCACGAAATATATTTTCACGTCCACCTGGGATCAGGCTACAGTTCTGACAGTAAAGAAATAAAGGTTCCTGAATACAGTAGTGGCAAGCGCGATGAGCCACAAAATAGTTAGAAATGTGAATCCCTGTGCTTTGAAATATTCTAGTCATTGAAGATAAAATATATACGACAGTCACGTTTCTTTTCAGATTCTGGTAATCTAGTGATTCCTCTAGTTCGTTGTCATATCTATGAATGCAACACTGATAATCCAGCTACAATGACTTGACCGCAAATACGACAATCGTTTCTTTCCAGGAACAGCGTGTGAGTCTTGTTATTGGTACAAGCATACTGTCGACAGGTAGGACACACTTTCAATAATTAGCAGGTCACTTTTCTGTTGTTGGAATTGTTTCATGCGATTGTCGCTCCTAGCATGCGCACACACGAATGTTCGTCCGCAAGTAGAGAGCATCGAATCATTTAGGTCCTTCAGGAACACAAGGTCTCAAAGCTTAAACAGCCACGACATCTCTCGCCACAATGGATATGTTGCTCCCGATAGCTAAATCCTTGGTCACATTTGTCACAATAGCAACTGTATATGAGAACATCTGTGATACTGTTAATGGCATCGAAAAATTGTGATTATGATAATGTAAATGTATTTTCCGTCTGGAAAAGGCGATTCTAGAATCAGGAGTTTCTCCACGAATGACATGAGGGTAAACTTTCATTATATAGCGAGAGGTGAAAAGGTCTTGAATAGTATTGCAACGAAATTTGAAATTCGTTTCATCCTCGTATTTCCTAATTAAGGTCATGCAAATACATTTTTCCTTCGCGAGGTGACGTGCTAGTGTGAAGAATGAAGACTCGCTCACCTGATCGAAGCTTGTCATGCTTCATTTACGTTTTTGAAACATCATAAACAAATCAGGTCTTTATAATTGCGATAAATAGTTACCCTGATGTTTACGAAAAAGATGCTTAATTCCTGTAATTTCAGCTGCATTCCGACGCGCGATGCCATTTCAGTACCGCACGCACCCGTGTGGAGTTATTGGGAAACCACATCACGAGGCGGGATGCACAAGCATTTTGTCTGGGTTTGAATGAGTTTCCCTTAGCTAACGTGTTTGCATAAAACGACCGTCTGCATCGACGGATCAGGTAACAGAAATTTCAGCTCATATGACACCGAGTACATGGCGATAGTATACAAGACAAAGTTACTAAAACTCATGACACTATGAGCTCAATGCATTAACATGTAATTAACTTGAATATTTGAAGTTAAGGACCCCATAGCAATAAATATTTCATCAAGAATAACTACTTTTACCCGGATTTGGGAAACGACTACTCTCTTTTCCAATATTACCATTTAATCCTCTTCTAATCAAGTCCTCTTGGGAGTGGCATATTTTTCATACACGTCACTTTCCAATCCTGGTTTAATAGTCTCAAACGTAAGGAAACTACCAATCCTAGCAAACCTGACCGAAAAGCTATGTTTTTTGTGTTGTATATACTGGGATGGGGCTGATGAATGTGCAGTACAACTGGTAGAGTCCCCAAATAACCTCTTCACACGGTTTCGGCTAAATGTTTTGGCTACCATAGTCACAGATAAACAAATTATGTGCATCGTATGAGTTATGATTATCTGCGATTGTAGATTACTAGAGTGTGTGTTTCCAATTGCTTGAGTTGTGACAATAAATCTATTACATTTACTTGTATGCCGACTTCGTTTTCTTTTGGGTCAAGTGGCTTGATGGGACGAACCTTTTATGAAAACGTTGACCTTAAGTGGATAAAGAAAACAGTACATTATGTATTTCATAAACTCCTCCACGGTCCTCATTTGAACATGTTCTTTTCCAAAAGGATTTCTGCTTCTCTCCGTTGTTTGTCTCTTTCCGATTTTCTAATACTCTCCCATAAACGTTTCCATTCTGGTTTATCTGTTTTTATCTGCATATGCTCTAGCATACCATCATTACGCGGGCTACACACATCTGATATTGATCGTTATAATCTTGACTGAAGGAGAGTGAAATTTGCATCATATGAACGGTAGCTTTTCAAACAGTCGCATGTGAAACTCAGCTTTGGATTATTTGATGTATTGATTTTTGTCCAAGATTTTGGAAGAGGTTAATTCCGAAGGAGTACCTAATTCGACCCAAACAATAGATTTCAAAGTGTTGTGGTTATCTAAAGTCTCAAACGAAGATAAAGACATGGATTAAAATTTGATTTAAAATCAGGAAGTTTTTACTTTACGACGAATTCATAACTTCGTTCATCTTTCTATTACTTCCAATCTGCAGCTGGCAAAGAATTGACCAGTATACCTCTCTTTCGGATATGTATGTGTTTCTAATGTCAGAACAAGTGGAAAACTAAACTCACATATGATAGAGTATTTGGACAGATCCATTCCGTAAAAGCAAATTTCAAAATCGGGACCATACTTAAAGAGGTCGTTTGAGGCAATAATATAATCTACTACGCTAGCGCCATCATTTGCAATAACATGTGAAATTTTCCCCTCGATCTTTATGCATTCTGCCATTTAGGATATGTATATAACATGCTTTACATCTATCAATCAGTGAGATACCGAATGCATTCACACATATAAGTTTTCCATTATATTTCCATATCAGACTCATCTGACACATAGAAAGCATTTATCTCCCCCCTAAAACATAAAATCAGCAACATCACTCTCTAAACAAATTAAGATGAAATGATAGTTCAAGTTTTCTACTATTGAAGAAAGTTAAGATTTCTTGACAGAACTACTTGCTTCAATAATTCGAACCCATTATCTTCAGTGCTCAAAGGAATCAAGTCTTATAGAGGCCCTGGGTGGTGATAAGATATACAGCATAAAATTAGCACAATCTTTATCTACATCTAAATGATCCCCTTTAAGATGGAGACAAACACAATAATCCGGCTTAAACTTAAATTCATTTCAGGATATTTTTCTATACTAATTTTCGACTTTATAAAAACAGTCACACCTCCTGAATATCTGCCCTGATGTATGTTTTTCCTTTGCTATTTCACTAAAGGTAAAGTAGTCCTTCTACAAAACAGTCGAACTGACTTTCTAACTTGCCCCAAGTTTCACAAAAAGAGCAGATCTCAAACATTGTGATAAAAGACCTTATTTATATTCTAAACAAAAACAACAAGATTTCTAATGTTCCATACACACATTTTGTATTGGTGATATCACATATTACATGTGGTGCGCCCTGACCATATTCTTAATTTTATCTATTTCCCTATGTGGCGTTTCCAGCTGGCGGTTTTTCTGCCAAATGGCTGAACATCATCCTCGCCTGTGTACGTCCGGTCTCAACACTTGGAATAGAGGTAAATCATCACCACGTTCTTGTTCAGATTTCCATCTCATATCCCAGTTTAAAACTTGTAACCAACGCGTCCCTATTACTGTTCAAAAAATATATGAATTCCAGCGCATGGGGTCACAACGACAACTTATGTATTTCGAGAGTCGTATTGAATATAAAAAAAAATCCTATTTTTATTTAGAGTCAGATAAAAATAATTTTTTTTGGTAATAATAAAAATAATGCATTAAACTTCTACATTTCCATGCATCTTGAATTTTACTGGTTTAAACATCCAAATACCCTTTTTGAGCGAGATGATTCTGTTTTTAAACGATCAGAAAAGATTGACAGGCAGAGCTACAAATTTTGATAATAAATTTTTTAACTTTTAAAGTAAAATATAGTAATAGGAAACTTATTTTTATGAAGACAGTAAAATAAGTAAAGCAGAATTTACGTGTTTTCGTGAATAGAATAGTTATTTAGACTGCACAGATGGCTGGATTCTCCTCAGCCTTGTTAATATCTTTTTTAATTTTATTGATAAAAAACATAAAATGATAGAGCGCTAAAGTATGATATCGAACGTGGTAGTGTAGTCGCCTTTACTGAACATAAATGAAATATTATTTGTTTGAAAATTTAATTCTTAGATAGTTTTATCAAGGTCTGATCATTACTAATGAATGAGTAACCTACACATTAGACGCCTAATAACAAAACTGTCAAGACAAAATATAAACGTCGCTATGTAA
Source organism: Margaritifera margaritifera (assembly GCA_029931535.1). Lineage (NCBI taxonomy): Eukaryota > Metazoa > Mollusca > Bivalvia > Unionida > Margaritiferidae > Margaritifera > Margaritifera margaritifera. Next base: position 2,613 of record JAQPZY010000301.1, on the reverse strand, counting down.
ACTTTGCAATGGCAGACTGATATTAAGAAACGCAGAGGTATATCATATTTCTTTTACAATAGGCGGATGGGGAGGTTATCCCTTAACTATAAACATTCTACCTTTATTTTACAAAAAATAAAAAAGAAAGATGAGGTATTTTTTTAGAACGCTTTTCTTAATTCCAGAATATCAAAAGGAGGCGCCTGCAGTATTAACTTTGAAACGATATTGAACAAAGTCTAAAAAATAAAAAAGGCGGACAAAATATATTTTAGTGTCCAATAATAATCGATTTTCACACTAAAACATCACAAGTATCAAAATATACTTTCCAGCAACAAAAGTCCACTTTTAAGTCTAAAAAAATCCACTCTCGGAATTAAACATCATAAAAGTATACTTCTGTTAAAATGACGAAATAACAAAGTCCACTTATTGGCAACAGGTCGATATCAGTAACATATTACCGGTAAAGGGCTCCGCCAATGTTTGATACTACCAATAAAGTCATACGATTATTCGTTAACAGTCGCCATTTGTTCAAGCCTGCTCACATGTATTTTTAATGTCAAAGTAATCTGGCGTCCTCCCTATATCTTTAATCAACGACAAAGCAGCCTTGACTGAATAGAGCTGTTAAATGAGTTCTCTGTATGCGCGTAATCGGTCCCTATTCTTTGGCCTGAATTTGGTACTAATATATCCACCATTTTATGAGAGGAATACCGAGGGCTAACAAGAGTGTAATTGTACTATTTACGAGGCTCCCAAGAAACTTTAAAAACTTAACAACAGTCACTTTCTTCATGTCTGGTTGTATGAAACAGTTTATTATTCGCATCCAAACTTCACAAGAAGTTCCCCTTTCCAGAATAATATTATTGCAGATTTTTTCGGATACGTCAAAAAAGCACGTCTTCGCACGTACACTCCGCCATTAGCCGCTCCCACTAAGAGTAACCAAAATATATATGAAGTTCTATATTTTGTATACTCTCGTTAAAAATTCATTGTATTAACTAAACACAATTATCGTAAACATTTTGTAGACTGAACACTAAATCTGTGATAAAAATAATTGTGCATCCATACCTAATCCAACCCTCTCCTCTCCCTAACCCCATATCCCGACGTCCACGTTGTCTCTTTCTGAAATGTTTTTTTTTTTTTTAAATCGTTAAATTTGGAGTCTGGTACACACACACACACACACATCACACACACACACGCACACACACACACACACATATATATATATATATATAAATATATAAATATATGAAAATATATATATATATATATATATATAGTAAAATCCTAATGATAATCCCAGATCCCGGAAAAAGGATCATGCAAAAGGTTTTGATATTTAAGGACAACGTAAAAAACTTAAACATCTTTACTGAAAATGCTGCACATATCGGAAATATTTGTGTATTAGGGAACATAGTGTTGTCATATAATATTTGATTAAATTTTGCAATTAAAATAGAGTGTGTAGGATAAATATGACGCCTAAATAGAATAATTTGGGAGAGTAGGATCAAAAGTATAGCACTTTGTTTTCCTAACTTTTCCCATTAATCACTCTTATCGTAATCTAGGTACACATGTAAACATTATAAGTAGTTCCCTTATTTCAGTACAAAATAGGTGGTGTGGTTGCGCTTATGCTTTTAAATTATTGGTTCTTTATATCCAATTTGAAATTAGTACATAAAGAATACGTATAGTCCAAATACACCTTTAACAGAATTTATATATATAAAGAATAAACACTTTATTCATTGCCAAATAGGAATGCGTCAGAGGTCTTGAGAAGGCTGTCGCGTGTCGATGACAGAGTATCGATATATCATTCAGTTGTTGGGGAATCGAAATGAGATCATGGCCAACTTGAGTTACTGTAAGAGGCAGAAAAGTATGGCCTAGCTGTAATGTTACATGAGATGTGTTATATACAAGTGAATCACGAGAGACAAATTATCGCGTGGTGCGACGCGTGGCAGATCAGAAGGTGTCAGGCGGGAAACACCAGTGGATGTACAAAGTGCCTTTTAGGAAACATTCTTGAATAATTTTTATTAGGTATATTCTGCTGACAGATAGAGGCCAGCATCGGATTCATAAACCCATCCATCCATGCGTTTGCAAGTAATTATGGGTAGAGATGGGGTTGGGGTTAATATACAACAGAAAGACAAAAAATAGCAATAGACTACTACTACTATCATTATTAATTAACAACCTCAATTTCAATAACTACATCATCCTAATTAAAACAACAACAACTACTACTACTATACATGGAGCACTTTCACTCATCTCCTTATACAATAATTCTTTGGCTAAATTTAAAAAGCCTGGGAGTAAAAGTGCACCTGCAAACCTTTAAAAACCGCATAATCATCAACATTGTTGTCATCATCATCATCAACATCAATCCTCTAATACACAAGGAGATCCTACATGTAAATAATGGAGTATTGTTTTCATCAATACTGGTTCACCAAAATCACTATAAACACAATAATAGCTCGTTTTTTAATTGAAATGCAGAGAGATCATACAGTACAGATTATTTGTGCGCTATCTTAGATCATGAAATTAAAACAACGTTGTTCAATAAAG